>JAVJIF010014054.1:0-159677 GCA_038442645.1 Agave tequilana
ATTGAGATCCTGATATGAGGTTGAAGAAGAAAGAGGTAGTTTTGCTTACAAATCAAGTGGAGATTAGCATAGTTGGTATTGACTTGATGCTCAAGTTCGTCTCACTCTAATCAGAAGAGAATTGAATTCAGAGAAAGATCTGAGAGAAAATCATACAGGTCTCCAATTTATAGATGAAGTAAGATGGTTTAGTTGCATCAGGTCACCATGTGACGCCATAAGAGGAATTCAGAGTTGTATTCCCTTTAGTGGAGACTGTATGACTTTCATCGATCATTCAACCATTTTGCTTGTCGCATGTAATTGCAAGATCATTTTGGTTGGTCTTATGATTATCTGAGCATTATGTATAGTGATGACCCTTTGTCCCTTGATAGAAATGCTATATTTATCTTATATCAACTTCTGTATTCAAGTACACTTGTATTTACTTTTATTTATATATCAAAGACTATACTTAGTGGAAAAAGCCGCTAAAGTCCTGAGTCTTATAAAACTATGATACATTTAGATACATTTTGATATAACAAGTGACATACATTGAGTTACTCCATACAAAGTTGAAGAGCTAAGGACATCCATTTGCAAAGTTATAGAAATGTACTATAGCTTTTAATCGTAGTATGTTATTGAATCATTAGAAATATGTGTCCCAGGATATCATTGCATAATGAGAAGGATATGTTGGGAATAGTTTTTCTAGAAGGAGGAAATGAACTTTTTTTATTTCGAGTTATTCAATTGGACTTACATATGCACTTCCTTATATAGGCCTTTTGGAACATCCTCCATGACTCTTCAAACACCAAACCACATGACTCTTCAAACACCAAACTACATGACTCTTCAAATACCAAACTACATGACTCTTCAAACTAGTTCATGAATTTCTCATGTACATGTATCTCATAAGTGCATGAATACATGAATAACATAATTACTAATGCATGTAACAAGTTTAATAGCTAACATTCTCCTCCCTTAAACTTGTTTCTCCACGAACTTGAACGCCAAGCTTCTTCTTAATTTTTGAAAGGCATGCGTCTTCAATGCTTTTGTGAAAATGTCGGCAACTTGATCACTCGAACTTTTGTGGTGCAACACCACCTCCTTCATCTTCACGTGTTCTCTTATGAAGTGAAATCGAGTGTCAATATGCTTTGATCTCTCATGATGAAACGGGTTCTTTGCTAGAGCAATGGCCGACTTGTTATCGATGTAGATCTTGGTCGCTTCTTCTTGCTTTAACGTCATTCTCTCTAATAGTCTCCTCAATCATATAGCATGACAAACACAAGCGACTGCTGCTATATATTCAGCTTCACAGGTTGAAAGAGCAACTATGGATTGCTTCTTCGACGACCAAGTAAATGCAGCATCACCAAGATAGAATACGAACCCAGTTGTACTCCTTCGATCTTCACGGCTTCCAGCCCAATCACTATCGCTAAAACCAACCAATTCAAGGTTGTGATTCTGCGAGTAGAACAGTCCATGATCAACCGTTTCTTTAATATAACTAAGAATCCTCCTTGCTGCCTTCAAGTGGGGGGTTTCTCGGGGTCTCCATAAACCTGCACAAGTCCTACTCCAATAGAATATCAGGACGAGTGCAAGTCAAATACTTAGACAACCCATGAGACTTTTGAAATAAGTTGGGTTGACTAGCTTCCCTTCACCCTCCTTGGTTATTTGAGACCAAACTCAACAGGTGTGTCAATTGGGTGGCAGTCTTCAAAGGCAAATTTCTCTAAGATCTCCTTTGCATACTTTGATTGGGAAATAAAAATACCATCTTCACCTTGTTGCATCTCAATGCCTAGAAAATATTTCATTAGGCCTAGATCCGTCATCTCGAATCCTTTTCATTGAGAGCTTGAAGTCTTGGATCATAGAGTGACTGCTACCTGTAAAACATCAGATCATCTACATACAAGCAAACAAACAATACTTCTCCATGTGAGTTTGCCTTAGCATATAAAGAATGCTCATCAGGGCACCTCATAAATCCTTATTGCATGAAGTAATTATCAATCCTTGAATTTCATGCTCTTGGTGCTTGCTTTAGCCCATAGAGAGCCTTCTTCAGCTTGTACACCTTCTTTTCTTGCCCTTTAATAATGAATCCTGGTGGCTGTTCAACATAAACTTCTTCTTCAAGTTTCCCATTTAGGAATGCCGACTTCACGTCCATTTGATGCATTTTCCACCGTCGTTGGGCCGCAAGTGAGATCACAACCTCACGTTTCTAGCCTTGCTACTGGGGCAAAGACCTCTTCATAGTCGATGCCATACTTTTGCTTATAGCCCTTCACGATCAATCTCGCCTTATGTCGCTCTACCACACCTTTGGCATCTCTCTGTCTTGTATACCCATTTAACACCAATGGGGTTTGAATCTTGTGGAAGTGATGTGAGCTCCCACTTATCATTTTTCTTGATGGAGTGAATCTCCTCCTCCATAGCTTTCCTCCATTTTGCCTCCTTATTGGCCTCCTCAAATGTCATAGGATCAAAGCCTGCAAAAAGACATAATTGTTGAATTCTCCTCGTTCTCCCAATCAATGGGCTCAACTTGTTGAGTGGAGTCATAAATCTCTTGAACTTTCCTTGTCTTGCGTACAGGACTGGTAGAATCATCATGGTCTGAATCTTCATTAAGGTAGTGGATGGTGACTTCTCTTCTCCTCCTCACCATCAAGAGGAATGAGAATCCCCATGTCAATTGTCTTCCACTCTCAGCTTTGATCTTCATCAAATTTCACATCTCTTGACATCACAATCTTGCAAGTGACGGGGTTATACAGCTTGTATCCGCTGCAGTTCTCACCATTAGCCAAGAATATGCATCTTTGGCTTTTATCTTCAAGCTTCGTGCGCTTCTCCTCCTGAATCTTAGCATAAGCAACACTTCCAAAGATTCGAAGATGATCGACCTTTGGTTTTCGAGAACTCCATGCTTCTTCTGGCGTCCATGTCTTCAAGTCTCTTCGTTGAAAACCTGTTCAACAAATAAACAGAACAAGCCACAGCATCTCCCCAAAATTCCTTTGGGATATTTTTCTCCTTCAGCATACACCGGACCATGTTGAGAATTGTTCTATTCTTCCTCTCTGAGACACCATTTTGTTGTGGTGTTTGCGGCATAGTGAGTTGATGTTGGATGCCATGTTCCCTGCAGAAATTCTCAAACTCCTGCGACATATACTCGCCTCCACGATCAGTTCTCAAACACTTAAGTAGACATCCACTTTGTTTTTCAACAAAGCTCTTGAATTCTTTGAATTTGGAGAAGACTTCTCTTTTCTCTTTTAGCATATACACCCAAGTCTTGCCACTAAAATCATCAGTAAAGGTTAGGAAATACCTATTACCACCAATAGACTCGGGCTTGATAGGTCCACATACGTCTGAATGCACTAATTGTAGACGCTTAGATGCTTTTTTTGACATCATACTTCTTGAATGACTCCCTTTGTTGCTTTCCCACAATGCAAACATCACAAAGGTTGTTAGGGAGCATCAATCTTTGGCAATCCCACCACCATTTTCTTCTTCTCCATTAGCTTCAATGCCTCAAAATTGAGATGTCCATAGCGAAGATGCCACAGATTGCTCCGATCTTGAGTCGTTGCCTTCATGCACCTTGACTCCACAATTGAGAGCTTCAACGGGAACAACCTGTTCTTTGTCATCTTCACATGTGTAATCAGCCTGTTATTCTTATCCACAAGCTAAGAACTAGATCGCTCGTCTTGATGCCATATCCTTTTTCCAACAATTGTCCAATACTCAATAAATTACTTTTTATAGCAGGGACATAATAGACATCAGAGATGCAAAGCTCCCTACCATTTGAAGTTTAAAGACAACATCACCTTTTCCTTCAATTGGACATTTGGAAAGATCACCAAATGTGATGTAGCCTTGATGACCTTCATCGAGCCTTGTGAAGAACTCCTTTCTTCCACTCATGTGATTTGAGGCTCCCTGTGTCTATGAATCATGTGACCGTTTGAGGCGGGTCAATTCCATTATAGGACATGAGCAACACTTGTCCTTCACTTAGCTCCACATGATTAGCCTTTTCTCCACCATCATTGTCAGAATTATACCAACAATCATAGGAGAAATGGCCTATTTCTTACAAACATAGCACTGGATATGAGATTTATCATACCTTCCTTTCCAGCCACGACCTCGACCGCGGCCTCGGCCACGAGTTTCATGGCTTTCCACGACCATTCTCTTCACTTTCATCACCATGGGTGCTGCTTTGTTCTTTGAAGTGGTTACCACTACCACCTCGTACTTTGCCACCACGTCCACCTCTTCCTCGATGGTAGCCTCCTCTTGAAGATCCATCCTTCTTTTGGGAAGAGTGGCTTGAAGTGCTTGCTCCATAGTCTTTCCTTCTTCTTTCTTCTTTCGCAAGCCTCTTTCTTCATAAACTTGTAGAGAGCCTTGGAGTTCTTCCACTGACATCTCCTCAAGATTATTTGATTCTTCAATCGCCACAGCAATATAATCAAATCTTGAGTGTAGAGATCTCATGATCTTCTCCACAACACGTACGTCCTCAATCTTCTCACCATGTCGCCTCATCTCATGCACAATGGAATTTACTCGATAGAAGTACTCACCAATGGATTCTGACCCTTCTTGTTGTAGGGCCTCAAAATCTGCTCGCAAAGATTGCAAGCGGATTTTCTTCACTCTTTCTACGCCATCAAAGGCTTTCTTCAAGATCTCCCAAGCTTCCTTAGAAGTTTTTGCAGAGGCGATCAACTCGAACGTGGCGTCGTCTACTCCTTGGTAGATTGTGAACAACGCCTTCTTCTCCTTCTTCATCTCCTCCTCCTTGGCTCCATTTACCACCGTGTTCCATGCTCCCATGGATCCCAGCAAGGCCTCCATTTGGATACTCCATTTACCATAATTGGTTTTAGTTAAGTGGGGCACTTGGGTTTGGATAGAACTAGAAGAAGCCATAGGTGTCTTGGCTCTGATACCAATTTTGTTGGGAATAGTTTTTCTAGAAGGAGGAAATGAACTTTTTTTATTTCGAGTTATTCAATTGGACTTACATATGCACTTCCTTATATAGGCCTTTTGGAACATCCTCCATGACTCTTCAAAACAAAACCACATGACTCTTCAAACACCAAACTACATGACTCTTCAAACACCAAACTACATGACTCTTCAAACTAGTTCATGAATTTCTCATGTACATGTATCTCATAAGTGCATGAATACATGAATAATAAATTACTAATGCATGTAACAAGTTTAATAGCTAACAGGATAGGGGATAACCATAACTATACATAAGGATCTGTTAGAATATAAATATATTATAATATATATCCCTTGATTTTCACTATAATTTTGGAGTTATGGTGCAGTGGAAGTTTAATATGGTATCAAAACAACCAGATTCAATTCCTGGATACACCTTTAAAAAAAAAAAAGTGGATTAAAAGGAAATACCGTTGCGTAAAAGATCAGACTTTCGGCACATGCAAAAGACGCTCGACCTGTGGGGGAATGTTAGAATATAAATATGTTACTCTTAACCCTCACATAAACTTTAGAATTTTGATGCGTGGCAAAGATTTTAATAAGATCAAACAAAACATGTTAATCATAACAAAGTGACAGCATGACACTCACATGAATAAAATGAAGACTTCGCTGAATTTAAAAGGTATAAACATAGTAATGCTAATACTATAATGTTTTCATATTATTACCATGTTGGTTCAACAATAACAAGTGTGTCACTAAACATTGTGCAAACATGACGAACAGTGAATAAAAGAACATATAAATTTCAAGAATTAATTATAATATTTACAATTTAATCATACTTGAGAAGTTTTAAAAACAAATTGGCGCCTAATCTTCGAAACTCACCATTGAAACCACTGTAACAGGTGAAACTGCTGAACACCATACTTGAGAAGGAGGTCTGATATCAAAATGGAAATAAAAGATTCAATACATTAAATTAATGATCAATGAGTCCTGCAATGTTTACATTAGTATTGCTGGTAGTTCTGTCAGCATTGAATTAGAAAAATAAGATCTAGTCTACTGAATAATTTGTGCATTTTGTTTGATTTAGCTAAGGATACTATACATTTCCATTTATTTGTTTGAATTATTCAGAGAGCTAATGCTTTCTATTCTGAACCCAACCTCTCCACACAAAAATAAATAAAAAGAATTAAAAACTTTCTGCTGTGCATGTATGTATATCAAACATCAACCAGAACAAGATAAGAAGTATTTGCTGATGCAAATCATGTAACAGAGCTAGCCAGCTTTTCCTCAAATTTTTTATCACCCGGCACCAGGATTTTCTATATATGTCATTGATATATTTACCAGGAAAGTTAAAGCATTTTGCAAATTAAATTTCACTTTTTAGTTTCAAATCTTATTCTACCTTTTAATAGTTTTTATCTTCCTTTCCAGTTTTACCATGCTTATGAAAATTACATCGCACATGCATTTCCGGTTAGTACATAATTAGAAGAATCCCATTATTTTATTAGATTGACTTTGCCTTCTGTAATATTTGTTGTTTTCTTTTGCAGCATGATGAGTTAAAGCCTCTTACTAAATCTTTCACTGACTCCCTCAGTGAACTTGGAAATCTAAAGGTGCTAACTGGATGTTCAGGTTCTGCTTGGGGAAGCTGTAAACCAATGATTTCTGAATTAATAGTATTTTTGTTCATCCTTGCAGCTTGAACACTTGCCTCAGAATTATAACGGATCAGCACTAACTCTTATTGAATCATTATCAAGGTATTCTTCTTACTTTAGCTGGTTAGTTTAACTGGTGAGCAGCACGTACCAAGTTGTATAATTATTTCTTCTTGACAATTGCTTCTTTACTTCACTGAGTTCACTCCAATATGAATCCTTACAAGATGGTTAATTTTGGACGAGATCTAAGTAAATTGTCAACATAAGAATTTCTATTTGTCATCAGCTTTGGGTGCATCATTCTTTTTATGGCCCTTCTCAAATTGTCAACCTTCACTACATTCCATGTTCTACTGGTTAAGCTGCATTGTACAACAACAACAACTAAGCCATTTGTCCCAAGTATTTGGGGTAGGCTACATGAACCAAAAGAGAATTACGCCGGATCGGGCACATGGATCAGCTTTCTCCACTCATTCCTATCGAGCAATATGCCTTCACTAGCCTCCATATCTTGTCGTATTACCTCCATCCATGTTTTCTTCGGTCTCCCCTGCGCTCTCTTAACTTGCCCTAAATTTTACGCTCTACTCGTCGGACTGGTGCATCTGTAGGTCTACGTTGCATATGATTAAACCATCGTAGGTGGTTTTCTCTCATCTTCTCTTATATAGTCTTCTATAGAGGTTACACCTATCTTAGTACGAATATCCTTATTTCTCACCTTATCTCTCGCGTGTTACCATACATCCAACGAAGCATGCACATCTCTGCTACACTCATCTTCTGGGCATGATGTCTCTTTATAGCCCAACATTCTGTGCCATATAACAAAGATGGCCTAATAGTAGTCCGATAAAACTTTCCCTTTAGCCATAATGGAATGTTACGATCACAAAAAACACTTAGCGAATTCAGAGTCTGGTCGAGAGGTAATTTCTTATTTTTCGTACTTTATGGATTGGTATACAAAGTATATACATGCAATGATGCATGTTTGTCTGTAAAGGGGAGGAGGGCAGATTCATGCAATGATGATTTATTGTTCCCCTCCACGTGAGAAGAAATGATGCGCATTCTGTCATAAGTTAGGAGGCAAGGATGTTGTCAAGTTCAAAGTTTGATGCTCCAAATATTTTCACCCACTTCGTGCTCGTCATTCTGAGTAGTATTTGTAATGTCAACGGCACGAATGGTAGAGCAATGGAGCCGGTGGGCTGCAAGCCTCGTGATTTTCTTATAATTTAGTATGAAAGTTATATGCATTAAAGAAAAAGGTGACTTTAGAAAGAATAAAATCATTAAGATATAGAATAATAATCTTCCCTCTCCTTTTAATAATTTAACTTGGAAAGGAGAAAGGCACAAAAGAGAGATTAAGGGTGAGCATGGGAAAGAGCAAAGGAAATTGATAATATTAGATGCGAGCTTTGTTGGAAGAGGAATCAGCCATAAATACAAGCTCTTGACAGATAGAACTTACTCCAGTTCCGAGCTCCTTCATAACAGCAAGTGACTGCTGCTTTATGGGGGGAGGTTTGTTGAGTTTTCAGACCGGCGGATTTATATCATTCCTTTCCTGCTCTCTTCTAACCTTGGTCTACCTGCCAACCTAAAGTGCATGCTTGGGTTTGAGGTATAATGCAAGGCACGAGACACATGCTTTGGGAAAGTGGAACCTTCCTACTGCCATTTGTTCTTTTTCATTTTGGATTGCATTAAGAAGCATGCATGCCAAATTTGTTTTATGCCAAAATTTCCTGCATTTAGCTTTATAATATTATTGAAGATGATTTTTTTCATGCCAAAATTTTCTACTGTTTAGATAGGCTTCTAGAAAGAGCAAGCTTGATTACTAAGTGGCTTAAATGGTAAAAGGGAATGTTTAAGGTATGGCCATCTTATTGCCTTATATGTTGGTTTGGGGGCAGGAGCGAAATGGAAGGAAGAGTTTTTTTTTTTCATATCTTATGTGGAGTATTTTGCTTCTACTGCCCTGAGATTCGGTGCTCTTGAAGATGAAATCTCTAACTGAGGGTGCATTCTCTTCTATCTGGTAGAGGGCTTCTTTTGTTCCCTACTGTTTCTGCATACATTATGTGGCTTATTAGGTTTCTGGAGTAGTTCATAGAATCATAGGTCTTGTCGAGCATCAATATTTCTCTTGTTTCATCTGTTGGCAGCACAAGCTGGTTTATGGGTGCAACCAAATGTCCTGGACTATCTGCCTCTAGGCTCTATGACAGATCTTAGGCCACGGTAGATCTTGAAAAGGGCAGGTCAAGGTCAATGGGCCACACAGTTTATTATGTCATCTCCAGTTACACATATAGGTAATGCTTAAATTAGCTACATCAAAATCAGTAGGTTTTTCCTAGAGGTTTGAAAGTCGGTATTACTTCAAATTACCTATAAAAGTTAGAATTTGGTAAGCTAGAAATATATAGTACTATTAATATATTGAACTTAAAAGGAAGTTTATGTACTATATTTAAGTACAGGCAGTTGGGATAGATGGTAGAAGTCTCTGTTGAAGCTTTTTCTCTGAACAGGTTCGGATAGGAAATATTCAAGCAAGTTCTTTTCAGAACTTTGATTTTCACAGAAGTACTGTGCAAATGTACTTTGAGGGCCAACTCAAGTTACAATTGGAGATTGCATATTGAAGGAGAAAAAAATTCAAAACTTTTTAACATATGCTTCCATTAGTCTCAGTTTTGATGATCATCCTCCCAACATGCTTACCAAAGATGTGGAGTATGACATCTGCATTTGCAGTAATTATTACTTGTGCCTAAATGTTTCAACATTGTTTAACAGCCATTCTGGAGAACCAATGCATATTAGCTCTTGTGGAATGTTAGAATTGAATCTTTGAGTAATATATACCATTTTTGAAGGGTCTGTTGTTTTCTTTCAAGATTTTCACCGAATGCATTTTGAAAACAGTATATAACATTTTATAGTATAACAATAGTGATCCTACGAGAGAGTTACCACATTATTTGATTGGATCTCTGTGTGTTGGCTTGTTGCAGTCTTATTGTTTTAGGTAACACCACAGAATTTGAAAGAGGAGTCCTTTGGCTTTCTGATAATCTTGCATTTGATGTAGATGCTCGAGTAAATCTGTTTGAGGTACATGTTCTATATGGTTTTTTTTAAATCACATAATATCTCTGGAAGAGGGGAAGAGAAGTTGGAAAAGAGCTGTCTAATTCTTTTTTTTTTTGGAAAACGAGTTCTCTGATTCTTTAAAATTTGTTTTCAGTTTATCATTCACTTTGAACAAATATGTGTAACAACATTAAACTGGGTTGTTTTTTCCCATTTGTTATTATTTTATAGTGCAACATAAGAGTTCTTGGAGGGCTTCTTTCTGCTCATATTGTAGCCACTGATTCTAAGAGCAAATTGAGACCTGGATTGTACAATAATCAGTTACTTAATCTTGCTGAAGACTTGGGTCAGCGATTCCTACATGCCTTTGACACCCCAACTGGCTTGCCATATGCATGGATAAATCTAAAGGTACTGTTTGCAGGCATGCTTCACTTGTTAAGGGTACAGTTTCTATTTTAAGCAACTGCAAAAATCAGTTCCTGACTGTTTTGTAGGATTTGCTTTTTGTTGATTTTGACCCTTTCTTTCTTTACTTTTCAACATATTCTGAGTTGTGTTTATAGGCCTTTGTGGTTGGTTGCATATGTTGAATCCGTGTACGACCCTCATTAAGATCACGACACGTGTCCTGCTGTGTCAGAAGCGTCCCAAGCGACCAGCGAACTCGGTGCCAGTATGCCCAGTATGGGCCCAAGGACAAAGCCTCGGATCCTGCTCCGAGCCCACATTCGTCCAGAGTTACCTACACGGATCTATGACTATCAGGCTCCTTTCTGCGACTGCATCGATTCGGGGTCATCCCCTGGATACTCAACTCGGGCTAAGATATTCCGCTAGTCAGAGGCCCTAACCTCTGAAACGAAGACCCTCCATGAAGACTGTCGCTTCTACGCTGGTTACAGCTTAGCGGCACGATCACCACGATTCACGGATTCTGTTATGCTGCCAGATCATCCCCACGTTCAAAACGTTACAACGTCCCTACTTCAATACTGGTTGTTATGGATAGTGGCGGATATCTTTGCGTAACGATCCCAACAATCAAGCAACATGATCTGAACGATTATGAGATTCACAACATGCAAATCATATAGTTATGGAGATCTAGAATTTTTGCACCCTCAACTCTGACTCCAACAGGTATATATACACCTCAATCTTGATTGAGAAGGGTTCGCTTATAATTACTATCTAAAACACCACACACAAGTATTCTCTACTTTCCTCAAATAAGGATACTTATACTCATGCTCGAGGGTCTTCGGTCGGCATCACACCAGTGCTCCTGACCTGAAAAGTGTTCTTCTCTCTTTTGTGTTTTTGACAAGATTAATCAGGAGAGTCCAATCGTCTATAGCGGAAAATCCTACTGCATTGTTGCTTTCGTTGAGAGCTCTTGAGTTTACTCTCAGAGTTTCCTCTTATTCGCCAAACACTATCCTAAAAATCTCTCCACAAATAGTCTCGCCAACGACAGGTTCTGCCGAGCACCATCCCTAGGATCCAACATTGCTCTCCAACCCGTTGAGGAAGAACACTCGTCTCCAACGACCACACTGAAAGAGGCAGTCACGAGTCTTGACTCCAGGAGCTTGTCAATCGGGGGTACCTCAAGGAATTCATCCTTAAACTCGGACAACCCTCGAAAGTCAAGGTACAAAAGGAATCCCCTGAGACATAGCAACACAGGAACCCGACGAGTTGTGCCCTCTTCAATTACTGGGAGGTAGATGTCATTTTCAATGCCTGCCCACTAAAAGGTACCACCTCAAGAGAGAGGGCCATATACATCAACGAGGTCAGGAGGACCAATTTTCTGACAGTACTGGCGGGTCCCCCTCCATTCCCGAGTAGGCCGATCACATTCTCGGAGGCTGATGCCTACACAATGCATTTTCCACTTAATGACACCCTGATGTTACGATGCACATCGACAATTGTCGAGTCTCCAAGATCCTGATTGACAGCGGGAGTAGCATCAACATCCTGTACGGAAGCGCTCCAGACAGAATGGAGGATACTCCGAAGATTGCCTGAGCAAAGATCTGTCCTCAAACTCAGTCCAATCTGTATGAGTTTGAGGGAATGAAACACGGTCTCCTGGCACGATCTCGCTCTTGGTCCGCGCCGATCCATATAACATCATCACAGAACTCTACGTGATCCACGTGGAGCCCCCCCCCCCCCAACAGTGCAATACTCAGGAGGTCGTGGATCCATTTGATGAAAGCCGTTCCCTCAATTTATCACCAGCTTCTGTGGTATCCTACCCTGACGGGGACCGCTAATATAAGAGGGGAACAAGCCATGTTCTGGAGCATTGCTCAGAAAAAGTCCGAGTGGATAGCAAATAACACAAGGGTGGCCTCCAGTCAATACCACCCCTCAGAGAAGAAGCAAAAGCAGGTCGCCACTCAATAGCAATCACAGAGCGGCAGAGGTCGAGAGTCAAACTCCTCCGATGAATCAGAAACTTTGAACAGTCGATCGAAAGAGGACACAAAGTTGGTCTATGTAGATTCGACACATCCAAAATGAGCTATCCGGATCAGGGCAAACGTCCCGACAGAAGAAAAGGTATAGATCAAAGAGTTTTTAGCTAGCAACTTGGATGTGTTCATCTGTCTCCCACAGATATGTCGGGAGTTGATCCATCTGTCATCTATCATCGGCTCTCTATAGATCCAGAAATCAAACCAGTGAAGCAAATGTCAAAGAAAATGAATGTGGAACGATGTCAGGCCTTCAACGAGGAAGTTTACCGATTGCTTCGAGCCGACTTCATTAGGGAAACTCATTACCCGGAGTGGCTCGCTAATCCAGCCTTGGTGAAGGAGAGTGGCAAGTAGAAAGTCTGCATCGACTTCACCAACCTTAACCAGGCATGTCCTAAAGACAGTTTCTATCAAGGATTGACCAGTTGGTGGATACAACGCGGGCCATGAGCTACTCAGCTTTACAGACGTCTACTCCGGGTACAATCAGATCAAGATGTATCTATCGGACGAGGACAAGACAATATTCATCATCAATTGAGGAATTTATTGCTACAAGGTGACGCCCTTCGGACTAAAGAACGCCGGAGCAACTTTTAATGGATGGTCAACAAGATTTTCAAGGAGCAACTTTAACACACCATGGAGGTATACGTCAATGATATGCTTGTGAAGAGTCTCCAATGCGCCAACCACGTGCAAAACTTGAGTGAGGTGTTCGACCAGCTTCGAAATTACAAGATCACCCACCGATTCTCTACATCATACTATCCACAGGGTAATGGTGAAGCTGAGATAAGCAATCACAGAATCCTTGATAGTCTGTGCAATAGTCTCAGCAAAGCAAAAGATAAATGAGTTGATAAGCTACCCGGAGTGTTCTGGGCGTATCAAATTATAAAATGCATCCTTACGAGCGAGACTCCGTTCTCACTAGCTTATGGGGTGGAGGCCATCATCTCAGTCGATGTCTGCATGCCGGCACTACGCACGGAAGAGATCAATTGGGATAGCTTAGCTCCGATTAAATCAATTCGAAGAGAAGCGGGGACAAGCTATAGTTCGGATCGCAGCCTACCAGTAACAAAATCAAGGTTGCACATCACAAAAAGGTGAATGTTCGTGAGTTTCAGATTGGTGATTGGTCCTCAAACACGTCATCAGAAGTACCGAGGAGACAAATATGGGAAAGCTTGGAGCCAACTGGGAAGGGCCCTACACCGTGATTGCCAGAGGAGGCAAAGGCTCATATACCTTAGCCGATCAAGAGGGGAAGGTACTCGGCAAGCAATGAAATTTTTTCATCTGAAATGATATTATGTATAATCAATTATTCAATGAAAAGAATCATCATTGCAAACACTTCTCTCTACTCTGAGCACAAGCATCTACGATGACTCCCTTCAACAACCTATAGCTGGTCTTCACCCTGACGGCTAAAGCTTACATGGAGACTCTCTTAAAAGACATAGATCCTCCTGACGACTCTTAAGCCTATCGGGTCTTCGCCCTGATGGCTAAAGCCTACACGTAGACTCTCCTAAAGGACGGGGATTATCTTGACGTCTTTTTACGGCCTATGTCGTGTCTTCACCCTGACGGCTAAAGCCTATAGAGAGACTCCTGAAAGACGAGAATTGTCCTGACTGCTCTTTACAATACAACCTACATCTTGTCTTCATCCTGATGACTAAAACTTACACGGAGACTCTCCTGAAAGATGGAGATCATCCTGACAGCTCTCTTACAACCACTATATGGGTCTTCACCCTGACGGCTAAAGCCTACACAGACTCCTGGAAGATGCGGATCGTCCTGACGGTTCTCTTACAATCTATATCGGGTCTTTACCCTGACGACTAAAGCCTACACAGAGACTCTCCTGAAAGACGGGAATCGTCTTGATGGCTCTTATAGTACAGTCTACATCTGATCTTCACCTTGACGAGTAAAGCCTACACAAAGACTCTTCTGTAAACGGGGATCGTCTCAACAACTCTTTTATAGCCTATATCGGGTCTTCACCCTGATGGCTAAAGCCTACATGTGAACTCTCATGAAAGACGAGGATCGTCCTGACGAGTCTTACAGCCTATATCGGAAGGACCCTGATGGCTAAAGCCTACATGTAGACTCTCCTGAAAGACGGGGATCGTCCCGACGAGTCTCTTACAGCCTATATCGGATCCTCACCTTAATGACTAAAACCTGCACGGAGACTATCCTAAATGACGGGGATCGTCCTGACAGTTCTCTTACAACCTATATTGGGTCTTCACCCTGACAAGAAAAGCCTACACGGAGACTCTCCTAAAAGACGAGGATCGTCCTGACGGCTCTCTTACAGTACAACCTACATCGGGTCTTCATCCTGACGGTTAAAACCTACAAAGAGTGTAATGCCCCGATCCGCGGATACGGAGACGTTACTGCGACGTATATACGCAGGTCAGAAATACTCTCACGTATATACGCTAAGCATCAGTACAGGCAAGAATCAGAGTATGGAAAGCACGTGGTGCAATATACATTCCAACATATGAGTACAATTACAAGGTTATCACCAGATGTGACAAATATTACAAGAATCTTACATCACCAATATGGCGCAATTGCGAAAATACAAAGGATGGTACAAGTATGAACAGTACAAAAGGTGGCTCAGAGTCATAGCAGGAGAACTCTATAGCTGAATAGGGAGACCTGGAAGGATGGGGCTCTGGACGGTCTGCTGGAGATCCATGCTACCGCTGCGCCACTCTGATCAGCAACTGGGAGAATCCACACACTCCAAGCTCCAAAACCTGGACATGAGGATCCAGAGGAGTCAGAACTCCCCGGCGAGTGGTGATGCGAAAGCCAGATGGCGGAGTATGGATAAGCACACGTGTGTCGATAAATCCAAGTCATAAATATGCATTGAAAATCGTGTTGTGAGCACAAGCATGCAGGAGCAAGTAGATATACAGCAAATGATATCAAGCAGGGAAGACTCATGATATGATAAGATAAGAGCAGGAGACTTGTGGAATAGAATACAAATAGAAAGGCAGGATATGAACAGGTATAGTATAATGATCATAAAACCGGAAGTCGAAGTAAAACCCGATACAATCAACCATGGCAAAACATACTACGGATTCATAGCTGGCATCTTTTATTATTATTACTCGTCTTACCCTGATGTCTAGATATGTGAACTAGCGTGTCCAGCGCACATATATCCACATCTGAGTAAAGTAAGGTTGTTATTGGAAACCGACGGGGGGTATCAACGAATAATGTTTACAGTGGGTCCCGTACATGCCCGGGACCACGGTCCAGGACGTTCCATTGCTGGTGTATGGAACCGGCCACAAGGCCTACAGGAGGGTCTTATAGAATGCCCTTTATCAAGATGGTACCAGGAAGGAGGGAGCCATCACTCCCTCGGTCGCCTGGAGGCCCACAGGTCAGACCGGAAGTTTTAGTTGCACAACATACCTAGGGCCACTGTAAACACGAACACATATTGATAGCCGCAAGTTTCCCCCGACCCGATGCAAGTTGTTCCTTTTAAGATTTATTATGTAGTTATCAATTTACGGGAATAGCAGGTGCAAGGCATTATCAGGAATTCAGGGGTACATGAGAACTGTAGATTCAGGTCACTGTATATATAATACAGGATAACAAGTACAAGATTCAAGTCACTGTATGTAATACAGGATAACAAGTATAGTAGTATTCCGTAAATGTGATAATCACAGGTCAAGTATTAATATGTCAAGAGGCAAGTGATAAGTCATGTCATAATAAGAAGCAAGTGTCAAGTAGTCGGGTGTCAAGTGATGACACATCAGTTGTCAAGTGATACAGACAGGTGTCCAGTATTAGCAGGTAGATGATAGGTATCAAGTAAAAGCATGTCAAGTGTTAACATATCAAGACTTGTCAAGTGATAGAATAATAGCTGAGCACAATCAAGCAGAGCTGAGCAAGCTGGAGCGAAGCTAATGTACAACACTAAATGCTATCACGCTCGGCGTGGTTACCGCTCGCAGCGTAGCTAGACACACGTGTCGCAGCAAGCGTATGAACGCCATACTACCGCTCACGGGAAAGCCATGCTCACGGGGTAACTATACTCGAACGGAGTAAGCGGTAAAGTGTTGACGCTAGGTCCGCCTACCAGGCGTAGCATATAGAGAAAGTCCAGAGGACTTTAAAACTCAAAGGTTATACCCAGAGGTTAGGGTACCTGCAGAGAAGGTGTTAGTTCCAGACACAAATACATAAGACAACAAAGTCGATCTAACGAAGCGGGAAAGTCGAGAGGAAAGCGAGAACACTCGCCTAAATCTTTAGAAAACACAGTGAAATCCCCCCGATCTCCGGATCTAGGAAATCAACGCGTCAACGCGTTAAAGAGAAAGTGATAGAAAGAGGAGAAAATCAAGAGAGAGAAAGAGAATGAGAGAGAGGAGAGAGAAAGTGAGAGCTAGAGAGAGAAGTCCATGGAGAGAGAGTGTGTACAGGGAGAGAGAGTGTGTACAGGGGACGCGAGATTGAGAGTGAGACGCGGGGGTCGCAGACGCGGGAGTCGCGTCGCGTAGATGCCACAAACGCGAGGTTTGAGACCCGCGTTCAAGTTATAACACGAGAAGAACGCGGACGCGGATGTGGGTTTCGCGTCGCGTTAACACGAGAAGAACACAGACGCGGGCATGAGCTCCGCGTCGTGTTGACACGAGAAGGACACAGACGCGGGCATGGGCTCCGCGTTGCGTCGATACAAGAACGCGAAGGCCGCGTTATACAAATGTCAAGAACGCGAAGATTCGCGTTAAGGAATTGCTTGGACGCGGGGTGAGATCGGCGTCAGCAATTTTCAGAGAGAAAAAGGGAGACAGGGAGAAGTGAGAGAGATGCAGGGAAAGAGTGAGAGTGGGACGCAGGTTTTGGGAGGAAAACAGAGAAGAAAAGAGAAAGGAAGAGAAAGGAAAAAGAAAAGAAAGAAAGAAAGAAGGAAAGAAAGAAAGAAGAAGGGAAGGGGGATGGTAGCCGGCCATGACCAGTGGTCGCCGGCGGCGGCCGGAGTTGGCCTGGCCGGAAAAGGTGGCCAAAGCTCTAAATCCAAACCATTAGTGGGGTGCAAGTGTAGTACAAAATGGATTTTTGAGTTTTACAAAAAGGGTTTCGGAGAGCGAAGCAATAGCTCTTTGAAAAGAGTACGACGAGGAGAGGAAGATGGCATAGTCGTTGGTGGCCAAGGTGGAGTATGTGGTGGTGGAGATGGTGAAGGTGGTGGTGGAAATGGGTTATTTCTTGATGAAAAAGGAGGTGATGTTGGTGTTGGAGTTGGTGTTGTGTGGTTGATGTTGTTGGAATGGAGGAGGAGATGGAGGAGAGAATGATGGAGAAGTTGGTGGAGATGGTGGAGGAGAGGGTGGCCGGCCAAGGGAAGCACCAGGCTGGTTTTGGGTGTTGTTGGCTTTCGTTCTCTGTTGGAGGAAAGAAGAAGGAGAAAAATAATAAAGAAAGAGAGAGAAAGGAGGTGTTTATAAAAGGAAGGAATATGATTATTACAATATTGCCATCCTATCAAAACAAAAGAGACTTTCACAAATGGGACTTGCGTCTCCATTTAACGAAGCCCGCGTCTAGGCAAACAAGCTAGACGCGGAGATTAATGCTGCGTCCAATAAGATCGCGTTTATCAGAAAAGACAAAAGTCATAATGACTTAAAGGACGTAACATTGAATGCAGTATGAAGAGGATCTCTGCATTAAATGTAGAATACAGGTTTGGTGGAACTCGCGTCTAGCGAGGAGAGAGAAAAATGAAAAAAAATAAAAAAAGGAGAAAAGTAAAATATCTGGATAAAATTCCGGTATCTGGGAAAACACCGAAAACTCTGAAAAAGTCCAAAAATTAAGTAGCTTGGAAAGTTTCACAAAAATTGTCAAAAATAATAAATATTATTTAAATATTTTTGGTGAAAACGGTTTTCAGAAATTCAATCCCATTTTCAAAATAAAAATCTTGAAGTTAACAATCAATACCGGTCTATAACGGGTCGGCCGGATTTTGATAAAATCTGAAAAATCTCAGAAAATGTCAGAAAGGAGAAAATATAATTTAAGAAGAAATATGAAAGAAGAATCTAGAAATTTGATTCCAACTATAAATAAAATTTATGGAATCAACCAGCGATACTGGCCGACACCAAATCCAGTGGAATTTCGATAAATTTAGAAAAATCTCAGAAAAAATATTTAGATAGAAAATGTAATTTTAAGAAGTTATGGGAAAGCCGTTTTCAGAATTTCAACTCCGTTTGTAAATTAAAAATCCGAGAATCGAACAGCGGCACTGGTCGACATCGGTTCTGAAGAATTCCAATTTAATTCAGGAAAATTTCAGAAAATCATAAAAAATCTAAAATATTAGAAAACGATATTTGAAACTAAAATCGGTCAAATCAGAATACCAGAAAGTCCAAATCGAGCAACACTCTAGGATCGGTCCCCGGTTCAGACTAAGGCTGATCCGAGTTCACGAATTCGAATCCATGACAAAGCGTTCATATAAATAACTCATAATACAAAACAAATACAGGAAGTAAATTAGAAAATACGATCGAAGAATACGAATACGCAACTAAGTACGTATTCGGGGAGCGGGGTGTTACACTCCATCCACCTTATAAAAAATTGCGTCCTCGCAATTTCGATAAGGGGAAGATGGACACAGAAAGGATAGGAATGAGGATTATGCCAATCAAGATATGAATAACTTTGAGCCGTTCTCCCAAATCGACTGAACGGTAAACTTAGGACTGAGACATCTCTGCCCTTCTGCCGTATATATACATCCTCTGACGGTACCATAATAATACTGATATGATGTCTGCTTATAAAAGAACATTGTCAGAACTTCAAAAGACTAACCCATTCTGAATAATATAAAGTGGGCTGACTTGGTGAGATAATCAATAATACTTCAATCAGACTGTGAACCAAAGCTGATGAAATCCATAGAAATCCGTAGTGCTAAAATCTATAATATAATACAAAACCCTGCATGGCATGATGTTGTCCTTCTGCAGTAGAATTACTGATGTGCCACATACATACTAATTCCCCGAGAATAACCAGAATACCCAGATAAAGAAAATCCTGATAATACTGAGTATAAATCAAGAAGGCCAATAATTAAGAATTTCTGTGTACTGGGCGCTGCTAACTCTGAAAGACGTAGCCAAGAATATAGAATAACCCTGAAGAATTCTAAATACTGACTTCTGAATGATAACTCGACTGCAGATGAAAACATGTAGAAGATATCTGAGCCCTGCAAGATTGGTCGAATGGATCATTGACAAGGATCATGGCGATGGCTCAGATACAGCGATAAAACCATGTTCAGCAGATCCATGAAAGCACGCTAGGCATAAGAAACCCGAGGAACGGGCTAGAGTGCTAAGCACTGAAGGAACTAGCCACGGACGAAGCCAAGCCTAGATGAGGCCATCGCGTAGCACAGCTCAGGTGTTAAACATTAGGGTGCAGCGAAGCTAACGCTCTGCGAGGCTCGCATATGGCGAAGCTCACGCGGCGAAGCCAGCGCGTAACACAACGCTAAATGCTAAGCATCAGGGTGCAGCAAAGCCCACACCCGGTTAGGTCTACGGGTGACTAGAGCACGACCCTCGCCTGGCGAGGCTAGCGGAGCCTATGGTCCACCAAATCAATAAAGACTGCCGGGGGTTGGTGGCTCTTAGGACACGATCAAGAAATCATAATAACCGAAACGAGTCTCGAATGTTGTCTTCTAAATAATAACCTGACTGCAAATCAGCTCTGAGAATACCCGAGTCCCATGAACATAGTCGAAGAAATCATGATCGCTATTGGAGTAATAAAAATGGAAAATATCATAACTCTGTCTGCCAGAAGTCCTGATTCTGAAATACTTATATACTGACACTCCTCATGTAATGATACAGTCTACCTGATTATATAAGCGATGACTACTCTATTTGATGTACTGGTCTCCCATGATGTATCCATAAATACAAGAATATAATGCGAGGCTGAAGATCTGTCCCAATAAAAGACAATGTGATGTACCAGAGTCGAGAAATGCCAGAACACAATGAGAACGAACCACATCTGCTCTGCTGTTACCTCACTAGTCTACGCATATCTTAAGTTGGCATAAAGATTACGAAAATCAGAATAGTAAAATAGAATAGATAGGAATCATGAAATAGGAGGGAGACACGAACGGACTAAGATTGGTGTGATAGTGTAATGAGAAGGATATGATATAGAGAATTTACCAGCTTCCGGACATGCTAAAAATGGGGACAATGGTTACGGTCAGTACCTTCAGGGTTCCTTTTTCAGGTATTGAGCATCCTTTTCTATTCTCACTCCATCATATTGAGCATCCTGACTTCCTCTTCAGTCAGATTATATGTTTGCCTCCTTCTACCATGTGCCTTAGTTCTTGATCTCTTTTGTACCTGACTTAGGCTTGATGTTGGGGGATGAAGTGAGTTTATTCTGCCAGTTGGTCCTTGATTTCTCTTCCAATGGTGATACTGGATGGGTTATCTGATCGGTGTAATGTTCTCCGTTTCCTTGAACGGACAGTCACTTTTCAACTAATCTCTGGACTCGTATATGACATAATTCATAATCTTTCTGGCGGTTGTGTTGTAGATGCCCGGCTTCAGACAATACCCACATGTCATGTGTTGAGGGCAGGGTTGGAGGGATGGCTTAGCTAGTGGGGCATCCAGTGGCCTGTCTAAGTCTTCAACTTCCATCAACTGAGAGGGTCTCTTCGCCAACTTCATCTGCATCTCATCCTGATCTTTCTTCTCCAGGTCCGTTCTACTTCCCGAGACTATCGCAAAAAACTTGAGAATAGTTCTTGGGCTGCTTGGAAATAAGAAACATCTTGATTCTCATCCTCAGGTCTCACTAAAATATTGCTTGCTCGGTTCTCCTTGTCGGCCACCATGTAAGACACCGATCGACTATACCTTAGGAATTTTGCAGTGTACTTATTTACAATTCAATCTCCTTACTGCAATTTGATAAATCGTTCTTTCATTTCTTTCTCAGCTATTACAGAGAAGAATCTTCTCATAGAAATCTTTCAAGAACTAGTCCCAAGTGATGGGCTTTTCCAGTCTCACTGCTTCTACCCACCACCACGTCCTGGCCATATCTTTCAACTGAATCTTGGTCACTTCTGCTTGGTTCTCGTTAGGGATCCGAGTTGCCTTCAGAAGATCCGTCATGTCTACCAGCCACTGCTATGCATCCAGGGCTCCTCCACGCCCGAAAAGATTGCCGGCTGTAATTTCTTAAGATCCGACATGCTGCCTGGCTTCTGTACCCGGAGTGTAACCAATAGTCTTTGGTGCAGGATCGTCGTCTGTTATTGTTAGTTTTTCATCATATTTTGCAGAAATCATCTCAAATCAACACTCCATTTAGGGCCACTCTAAGAAGAACCAGAACCGTTATGATTTCCCCGTCTTTTCATGTCCGAGTTGGTCTAAGAATAACGAGAAACTGAAGTATGAAAGGATGGGAGAACTTCAGAATCAAAGATAAGATTATCAAGAGAGAATGGATAACTCTGTACTTGTAGTTGGATTGTATAACAACGACTCATGCATTCCAGTTGCAAATTTCTTTACCATTAATTTGCCGACTGGTTGTACTGAGGATGTGAGAGCTTAAGCTCTGATACCACCCTGTAACGCCCCGATCCCGCGGATACGGAGACGTTACTGCGACGTATATACGCAGGTCAGAAATACCCTCACGTATATACGCTAAGCATCAGTACAGGCAAGAATCAGAGTACGGAAGCATGTGGTGCAATATACATTCCAACATATGAGTACAATTACAAGGTTATCACCATATGTGATAAATATTACAAGAATATTACATCACCAATATGGCGCAATTGCGAAAATACAAAGGATGGTACAAGTATGAACAGTACAAAAGGTGGCTCAGAGTCATAGCAGGAGAACTCTATAGTCGAATAGGGGGACCTGGAAGGATGGGGTTCTGGACGGTTTGCTGGAGATCCATGCTACCGCTGCGCCACTCTGATCAGCAATTGGGAGAATCCACACACTCCAAGCTCCAAACCTGGACATGAGGATCCAGAGGAGTCAGAACTCCCCGGCGAGTGGTGATGCGAAAGCCAGATGGCGAGTATGGATAAGCACACGTGTATCGATAAATCCAAGTCATAAATATGCATTGAAAATTGTGTCGTGAGTACAAGCATACAGGAGCAAGTAGATATACAGCAAATGATATCAAGCAGGAAGACTCATGATATGATAAGATAAGAGCAGGAGACTTGTGGAATAGAATACAAATAGAAAGGCAGGATATGAACAGATATAGTAATGATCATAAAACCTGAAGTCCGAAGTAAAACCCGATACAATCAACCATGGCAAAGCATACTACGGATTCATAGCTGGCATCTTTTATTATTATTATTATTACTCGTCTTACCCTGATGTCCAGATATGTGAACTAGCGTCCCAGCGCACATATATCCACATCTGAGTAAAGCAAGGTGTTATTGGAAACCGACGGGGGTATCAACGAACAATGTTTACAGTGTGTCCCGTACATGCCCGGGACCACGGTCCAGGACGTTCCATTGCTGGTGTATGGAACGGCCGCAAGGCCTACATGAGGGTCTTATAGAATGCCCTTTATCAAGATGGTACCAGGAAGGAGGGAGCCAGCACTCCCCTCGGTCGCCTGGAGGCCCACAGGTCAGACCGGAAGTTTAGTTGCACAACTTACCTAGGGCCACTGTAAACACGAACACATATTGATAGCCGCAAGTTTTCCCCGACCCGATGCAAGTTGTTCCTTTTAAGATTTATTATGTAGTTATCAATTTACGGGAATAGCAGCGGGCAAGGCATTATCAGGAATTCAGGGGTACATGAGAACTGTAGATTCAGGTCACTGTATATATAATACAGGATAACAAGTACAAGATTCAAGTCACTGTATGTAATACAGGATAACAAGTATAGTATTCCGTAAATGTGATAATCACAGGTCAAGTATTAATATGTCAAGAGGCAAGTGATAAGTCATGTCATAATAAGAAGAAGTGTCAAGTAGTCGGGTGTCAAGTGATGACACATCAGTTGTCAAGTGATACATACAGACAGGTATCCAGTATTAGCAGGTAGATGATAGGTATCAAGTAAAAGCATGTCAAGTGTTAACATATCAAGACTTGTCAAGTGATAGAATAATAGCTGAGCACAATCAAGTAGAGCTGAGCAAGCTGGAGCGAAGCTAATGTACAACACTAAATGTTATCACGCTCGGCGTGGTTACCGCTCGCAGCGTAGCTAGACACACGTGTCGCAGCAAGCGTATGAACGCCATACTACCGCTCACGGGAAAGCCATGCTCACGGGGTAACTATACTCGAACGGAGTAAGCGGTAAAGTGTTGAGCTAGGTCCGCCTCCCAGGCGTAGCATATAGAGAAAGTCCAGAGGACTTTAAACCTCAAAGGTTGTACCCAGAGGTTCGGGTACCTGCAGAGAAGGTATTAGTTCCAGACACAAATACATAAGACAACCAAGTCGATCCAACGAAGCGGGAAAGTCGAGAGGAAAGCGAGAACACTCGCCTAAATCTTTAGAAAACACAGTGAAATCCCCGATCTCCGGAATCTAGGAAATCAACGCGTCAACGCGTTAAAGAGAAAGTGATAGAAAGAGGAGAAAATAAAGAGAGAGAAAGAGAATGAGAGAGGAGAGAGAAAGTGAGAGCTAGAGAGAGAAGTCCGTGGAGAGAGAGTGTGTACAGGGGACGCGAGATTGAGAGTGAGACGCGGGGGTCGCATACACGGGAGTCGGTCGCGTCGCGTAGATGCCACAAACGCGAGGTTCGAGACCCGCGTTCAAGTTATAACACGAGAAGAAGGCGGACGCGGATGTGGGTTCCGCGTCACGTTAACACGAGAAAACACAGACGCGGGCATGAGCTCCGCGTCGTGTTGACACGAGAAGGACACAGACGTGGGCATGGGCTCCGCGTTGCGTCGATACAAGAACGCGAAGGCCGCGTTATGCAATGTCAAGAACGCGAAGATTCGCGTTAAGGAATTGCTTGGACGCGGGGGTGAGATCCGCGTCAACAATTTTCAGAGAGAAAAAGGGAGACAGGGAGAAGTGAGAGAGACGCAGGAAATAGTGAGAGTGGGACGCAGGTTTTGGGAGGAAACCGGAGTTGGCCGGAAAAGGTGGCCAAAGCTCCAAATCCAAACCATTAGTAGGGTGCAAGTGTACTACAAAATGGATTTTTGGAGTTTTACAAAAAGGGTTTTCGGAGAGCGAAGCAATAGCTCGTTGAAAAGAGTACGACGAGGAGAGGAAGATGGCATAGTCGTTGGTGGCCAAGGTGGAGTATGTGGTGGTGGAGATGGTGGAGAAGGTGGTGGTGGAAATGAGTTATTTCTTGATGAAAAAGGAGGTGATGTTGGTGGTTGGAGCTGGTGTTGTGGTTGATGTTGTTGTTGGAATGGAGGAGGAGATGGAGGAGAGAATGATGGAGAAGTTGGTGGAGATAGTGGAGGAGAGGGTGGCCGGCCAAGGGAAGCACCATGGCTGGTTTTGGGTGCTGTTGGCTTTCGTTCTCTGTTGGAGGAAAGGAGGATAAAAAATAATAATGAAAGAGAGAGAAAGGAGGTGTTTATATAAAGGAATATGATTATTACAATATTGCCATCCATCAAAACAAAAGAGACTTTCACAAATGGGACTTGCGTCTCCATTTAACGAAGCCCGCGTCTAGGCAAACAAGCTAGACGCGGAGATTAATGCTACGTCCAATAAGATCGCGTTTATCAGAAAAGACAAAAGTCATAATGACTTAAAGGATGTAACATTGAATGCAGTATGGAGAGGATCTCTGCATTAAATATAGAATACAGGTTTGGTGGAACTCGCGTCTAGCGAGGAGAGAGAAAAATGAAAAAAATAAAAAAAGGAGAAAAGTAAAATATCTGGATAAAATTCCGGTATCTGGGAAAACACCGAAAACTCCGAAAAAGTCCAAAAAATAAGTAGTTTGGAAAGCTTCACAAAAATTGTCAAAAATAATAAATATTATTTAAAGATTTTTGGTGAAATCGGTTTTCAGAAATTCAATCCCATTTTCAAAATAAAAATCTTGAAGTTAACAATCAATACCGGTCTATAACGGGTCGGCCGGATTTTGATAAATCTGAAAAATCTCAGAAAATGCCAGAAAGGAATATAATTTTAAGAAGAAATATGAAAGAAGAATCCAGAAATTTGATTCCAACTATAAACTAAAATTTCTGGAATCACCAGCGATACTGGCCGACACCAAATCTAGTGGAATTTCGATAAATTTAGAAAAATCTCAGAAAAAGTATTTAGATAGAAAATGTAATTTTAAGAAGTTATGGGAAAGCCATTTTTAGAATTTCAACTCCGTTTGTAAATTAAAAATTCGAGAATCGAACAGCGGCACTGGTCGACATCGGTTTGAAGAATTCCAATTTAATTCAGGAAAATTTCAAAAAATCATAAAAAATCTAAAATATTAGAAAACGATATTTGAAACTAAAATCGGTCAAATCAGAATACCAGAAAGTCCAAATCGAGCAACACTCTAGGATCGGTCCCCGGTTCAGACTAAGGCTGATCCGAGTTCACGAATCCGAATCCATGACAAAGCGTTCATATAAATAACTCATAATACAAAACAAATACAGGAAGTAAATTAGAAAATACGATCGAAGAATACGAATACGCAACTAAGTACGTATTCGGGGAGCGGGGTGTTACACTCCATCCACCTTATAAAAAATTGCGTCCTCGCAATTTCGATAAGGGGAAGATGGACACAGAAAGGATAGGAATGAGGATTATGCCAATCAAGATATGAATAACTTTGAGCCGTTCTCCCAAATCGACTGAACGGTAAACTTAGGACTGAGACATCTCTGCCCTTCTGCCGTATATATACATCCTCTGACGGTACCATAATAATACTGATCTGATGTCTGCTTATAAAAGAACATTGTCAGAACTTCAAAAGACTAACCCATTCTGAATAATATAAAGTGGGCTGACTTGGTGAGATAATCAATAATACTTCAATCAGACTGTGAACCAAAGCTGATGAAATCCATAGAAATCCGTAGTGCTAAAATCTATAATATAATACAAAACCCTGCATGGCATGATGTTGTCCTTCTGCAGTAGAATTACTGATGTGCCACATACATACTAATTCCCCGAGAATAACCAGAATACCCAAGATAAAGAAAATCCTGATAATACTGAGTATAAATCAAGAAGCCAATAATTAAGAATTTCTGTGTACTGGGCGCTGCTAACTCTGAAAGACGTAGCCAAGAATATAGAATAACCCTGAAGAATTCTAAATACTGACTTCTGAATGATAACTCGACTGCAGATGAAACATGTAGAAGATATCTGAGCCCTGCAAGATTGGTCGAATGGATCATTGACAAGGATCATGGCGATGGCTCAGATACAGCGATAAAACCATGTTCAGCAGATCCATGAAAGCACGCTAGGCATAAGAAACCCGAGGAACGGGCTAGAGTGCTAAGCACTGAAGGAACTAGCCACGGACGAAGCCAAGCCTAGATGAGGCCATCGCGTAGCACAGCTCAGGTGTTAAACATTAGGGTGCAGCGAAGCTAACGCTCTGCGAGGCTCGCATATGGCGAAGCTCACGCGGCGAAGCCAGCGCGTAACACAACGCTAAATGCTAAGCATCAGGGTGCAGCAAAGCCCACACCCGGTTAGGTCTACGGGTGACTAGAGCACGACCCTCGCCTGGCGAGGCTAGCGGAGCCTATGGTCCACCAAATCAATAAAGACTGCCGGGGGTTGGTGGCTCTTAGGACACGATCAAGAAATCATAATAACCGAAACGAGTCTCGAATGTTGTCTTCTAAATAATAACCTGACTGCAAATCAGCTCTGAGAATACCCGAGTCCCATGAACATAGTCGAAGAAATCATGATCGCTATTGGAGTAATAAAAATGGCAAATATCATAACTCTGTCTGCCAGAAGTCCTGATTCTGAAATACTGTTATATACTGACACTCATGTAATGATACAGTCTACCTGATTATATAAGCGATGACTACTCTATTTGATGTACTGGTCTCCCATGATGTATCCATAAATACAAGAATATAATGCGAGGCTGAAGATCTGTCCCAATAAAAGACAATGTGATGTACCAGAGTCGAGGAATGCCAGAACATAATGAGAACGAACCACATCTGCCCTGCTATTACCTCACTAGTCTACGCATATCTTAAGTTGGCATAAAGATTACGAAAATCAGAATAGTAAAAATAGAAGAGATAAGAATCATGAAATAGGGAGGGAGACACGAACGGACTAAGATTGGTGTGATAGTGTAATGAGAAGGATATGATATAGAGAATTTACCAACTTCCGGACATGCTAAAAATGAGGACAATGGTTACGGTCAGTACCTTCAGGGTTCCTTTTTCAGGTATTGAGCATCCTTTTCTATTCTCACTCCATCATATTGAGCATCCTGACTTCCTCTTCAGTCAGATTATATGTTTGCCTCCTTCTACCATGTGCCTTAGTTCTTGATCTCTTTTGTACCTGACTTAGGCTTGATGTTGGGGGATGAAGTGAGTTTATTCTGCCAGTTGGTCCTTGATTTCTCTTCCAATGGTGATACTGGATGGTTGATCTGATCGGTGTAATGTTCTCCGTTTCCTTGAACGGACAGTCACTTTTTAACTATTCTCTGGACTCGTATATGACATAATTCATAATCTTTCTGGCGGTTGTGTTGTAGATGCCCGCTTCAGACAATACCCACATGTCATGTGTTGAGGGCAGGGTTGGAGGGATGGCTTAGCTAGTGGGGCATCCAGTGGCCTGTCTAAGTCTTCAACTTCCATCAACTGAGAGGGTCTCTTCGCCAACTTCATCTGCATCTCATCCTGATCTTTCTTCTCCAGGTCCGTTCTACTTCCCGAGACTATGACAAAAAACTTGAGAATAGTTCTTGGGCTGCTTGGAAATAAGAAACATCTTGATTCTCATCCTCAGGTCTCACTAAAATATTGCTTGCTCGGTTCTCCTTATCGGCCACCATGTAAGACACCGATCGACTATGCCTTAGGAATTTTGCAGTGTACTTATTTACAATTCAATCTCCTTACTGTAATTTGATAAATCGTTCTTTCATTTCTTTCTCAGCTATTACAAAGAAGAATTCTCATAGAAATCTTTCAAGAACTGGTCCCAAGTGATGGGCTTTTCCAGTCTCACTGCTTCTACCAGCCACCACGTCCTGGCCATATCTTTCAACTGAATCTTGGTCACTTCCGCTTGGTTCTCGTTAGGGACCCGAGTTGCCTTCAGAAGATCCGTCATGTCTACCAGCCACTGCTATGCATCCAGGGCTCCTCCACGCCCGAAAAGATTGCCGGCTGTAATTTCTTAAGATCCGACATGCTGCCTGGCTTCTGTACCCGGAGTGTAACCAATAGTCTTTGGTGCAGGATCGTCGTCTGTTATTGTTAGTTTTTCATCATATTTTGCAGAAATCATCTCAAATCAACACTTCCTCCATTAGGGCCACTCTAAGAAGAACCAGAACCGTTATGATTTCCCCGTCTTTTCATGTCCGAGTTGGTCTAAGAATAACGAGAAACTGAAGTATGAAAGGATGGGAGAACTTCAGAATTCAAAGATAAGATTATCAAGAGAGAATGGATAACTCTGTACTTATAGTTGGATTGTATAACCACGACTCATGCATTCCAGTTGCAAATTTCTTTACCATTAATTTGTCGACTGGTTGTACTGAGAATGTGAGAGCTTAAGCTCTGATACCACCCTGTAACGCCCCGATCCCCGCGGATACGGAGACGTTACTGCGACGTATATACGCAGGTCAGAAATACCCTCACGTATATACGCTAAGCATCAGTACAGGCAAGAATCAGAGTACGGAAGCACGTGGTGCAATATACATTCCAACATATGAGTACAATTACAAGGTTATCACCATATGTGACAAATATTACAAGAATATTATATCACCAATATGGCGCAATTGCGAAAATACAAAGGATGGTACAAGTATATGAACAGTACAAAAGGTGGCTCAGAGTCATAGCAGGAGAACTCTATAGCCGAATAGGGGGACCTGGAAGGATGGGGCTCTGGACGGTCTGCTGGAGATCCATGCTACCGCTGTGCCACTCTGATCAGCAATTGGGAGAATTCACACACTCCAAGCTCTAAAAACCTGAACATGAGGATCCAGAGGAGTCAGAACTCCCCGGCGAGTGGTGATGCGAAAGCCAGATGGCGAGTATGGATAAGCACACGTGTATCGATAAATCCAAGTCATAAATATGCATTGAAAATCGTGTCGTGAGTACAAGCATACAGGAGCAAGTAGATATACAGCAAATGATATCAAGCAGGGAAGACTCATGATATGATAAGATAAGAGCAGGAGACTTGTGGAATAGAATACAAATTGAAAGGCAGGATATGAACAGGTATGTAAATGGTCATAAAACCGAAAGTTCGAAGCAAAACCCGATACAATCAACCATGGCAAAGCATACTACGGATTCATAGCTGGCATCTTTTATTATTATTATTACTCGTCTTACCCTGATGTCTAGATATGTGAACTAGCGTCCCAGCGCACATATATCCACATCTGAGTAAAGCAAGGTTGTTATTGGAAACCGACGGGGGTATCAACGAACAATGTTTACAGTGGGTCCCGTACATGCCCGGGACCACGGTCCAGGACGTTCCATTGCTGGTGTATGGAACCGGCCGCAAGGCCTACAGGAGGGTCTTATAGAATGCCCTTTATCAAGATGGTACCAGGAAGGAGGGAGCGAGCACTCCCCTCGGTCGCCTGGAGGCCACAGGTCAGACCGGAAGTTTAGTTGCACAACTTACCTAGGGCCACTGTAAACACGAACACATATTGATAGCCGCAAGTTTCCCCCGACCCGATGCAAGTTCTTTTAAGATTTATTATGTAGTTATCAATTTACGGGAATAGCAGGTGCAAGGCATTATCAGGAATTCAGGGGTACATGAGAACTGTAGATTCAGGTCACTGTATATATAATACAGGATAACAAGTACAAGATTCAAGTCACTGTATGTAATACAGGATAACAAGTATAGTATTCCCGTAAATGATGATCACAGGTCAAGTATTAATATGTCAAGAGGCAAGTGATAAGTCATGTCATAATAAGAAGCAAGTGTCAAGTAGTCGGGTGTCAAGTGATGACACATCAGTTGTCAAGTGATACAGACAGGTGTCCAGTATTAGCAGGTAGATGATAGGTATCAAGTAAAAGCATGTCAAGTGTTAACATATCAAGACTTGTCAAGTGATAGAATAATAGCTGAGCACAATCAAGCAGAGCTGAGCAAGCTGGAGCGAAGTTAATGTACAACACTAAATGCTATCACGCTCGGCGTGGTTACCGCTCGCAGCGTAGCTAGACACACGTGTCGCAGCAAGCGTATGAACGCCATACTACCGCTCACGGGGAAGCCATGCTCACGGGGTAACTATACTCGAACGGAGTAAGCGGTAAAGTGTTGACGCTAGGTCCGCCTACCAGGCGTAGCATATAGAGAAAGTCCAGAGGACTTTAAACCTCAAAGGTTGTACCCAGAGGTTTGGGTACCTGCAGAGAAGGTGTTAGTTCCAGACACAAATACATAAGACAACCAAGTCGATCCAACGAAGCGGGAAAGTCGAGAGGAAAGCGAAAACACTCGCCTAAATCTTTAGAAAACACAGTGAAATCCCCGATCTCCGGAATCTAGGAAATCAACGCGTCAACGCGTTAAAGAGAAAGTGATAGAAAGAGGAGAAATCAAGAGAGAGAAAGAGAATGAGAGAGAGGAGAGAGAAAGTGAGAGCTAGAGAGAGAAGTCCATGGAGAGAGTGTGTACAGGGGACGCGAGATTGAGAGTGAGACGCGGGGGTCGCAGACACGGGAGTCGCGTCGCGTAGATGCCACAAACGCGAGGTTCGAGACCCGCGTTCAAGTTATAACACGAGAAGAACGCGGACGCGGATGTGGGTTCCGCGTCACGTTAACACGAGAAAAACACAGACGCGGGCATGAGCTTCGCGTCGTGTTGACACGAGAAGGACACAGACGCGGGCATGGGCTCCGCGTTGCGTCGATACAAGAACGCGAAGGCCGCGTTATACAAATGTCAAGAACGCGAAGATTCGCGTTAAGGAATTGCTTGGACGCGGGGGGTGAGATCCGCGTCAGCAATTTTCAGAGAGAAAAAGGGAGACAGGGAGAAGTGAGAGAGACGCAGGGAAAGAGTAAGAGTGGGACGCAGGTTTTGGGAGGAAAATAGAGAAGGAAAGAGAAAGGAAAAGAAAGGAAAAAGAAAAGAAAGAAAGAAAGAAGAAAAGAAAGAAGGAAGGAATGAAAAGAAAGGAGAAGGGAAGGGGGGATGGTAGCCGGCCATGACCGGTGGTCACAGACGGCGGCCGGAGGTGGCCGGAGTTGGCCGGAGTTGGCCGGAAAAAGGTGATCAAAGCTCCAAATCCAAACCATTAGTGGGGTGCAAGTGTAATACAAAATGGATTTTTGGAGTTGCAAAAAGGGTTTCGGAGAGCGAAGCAATAGCTCGTTGAAAAGAGTACGACGAGGAGAGGAAGATGGCATAGTCATTGGTGGCCAAGGTGTAGTATGTGGTGGTGGAGAAGGTGGTGGTGGAAATGGGTTATTTCGTGATGAAGAAGGAGGTGATGTTGGTGATTGGAGTTGGTGTTGTGGTTGATGTTGTTGGAATGGAGGAGGAGATGAGGAGAGAATGATGGAGAAGTTGGTGGAGATGGTGGAGGAGAGGGTGGCCGGCCAAGGGAAGCACCATGGTTGGTTTTGGGTGCTGTTGGCTTTCGTTCTCTGTTGGAGGAAAGGAGGAGAAAATAATAATGAAAGAGAGAGAAAGAATGAGGTGTTTATATAAAGGAATATGATTATTACAATATTGCCATCCTATCAAAACAAAAGAGACTTTCACAAATGGGACTTGCGTCTCCATTTAACGAAGCCCGCGTCTAGGCAAACAAGCTAGACGCGGAGATTAATGCTGCGTCCAATAAGATCGTGTTTATCAGAAAAGACAAAAGTCATAATGACTTAAAGGACGTAACATTGAATGCAGTATGGAGAGGATCTCTGCATTAAATGTAGAATACAGGTTTGGTGGAACTCGCGGCTAGCGAGGAGAGAGAAAAATGAAAAAAATGAAAAAAGAAGAAAAGTAAAATATTAGGATAAAATTCCGGTATCTGGGAAACACCGAAAACTCCGGAAAAGTCCAAAAAATTAAGTAGCTTGGAAAGCTTCCCAAAAATTGTCAAAATAATAAATATTATTTAAAGATTTTTTGTGAATCGGTTTTCAGAAATTCAACCCCATTTTCAAAATAAAAATCCTGAAGTTAACAGTCAATACCGGTCTATACCGAGTCGGCCGAATTTTGATAAAATCTGAAAAATCTCAGAAAATGCCAGAAAGGAGAAAATATAATTCTAAGAAGAAATATGAAAGCAGAATCCAAAAATTTGATTCCAACTGTAAACTAAATTTCTGGAATCAACCAGCGATACTGGCCGACACCAAATCCAGTGGAATTTCGATAAATTTAGAAAAATCTCAGAAAAAGTATTTAGATAGAAAATGTAATTTTAAGAAGTTATGTGAAAGCCGTTTTTAGAATTTCATCTCCGTTTGTAAATTAAAAATCCGAGAATCGAACAACGGCACTGGTCGACGCCGGTTTTGAAGAATTCCAATTTAATTCAGGAAAATTTTAGAAAATCATAAAAAATCTAAAATATTAGAGAACGATATTTGAAACTAAAATCGGTCAAATCAGAATACCAGAAAGTTCAAATCGAGCAACACTCTAGGATCGGTCCCCGGGTTCAGACTAAGGCTGACTCCGAGTTCACGAATCCGAATCCATGACAAAGCGTTCATATAAATAACTCATAATACAAAACAAATACAGGAAGTAAATTAGAAAATACGATCGAAGAATACGAATACGCAACTAAGTACGTATTTGGGGAGCGGGGTGTTACAAAGAGACTCTTCTGAAGACAGGAATCATCCTGACGGCTCTCTTATAGCCTATATTGTGTCTTCACCATGACGACTAAAGCCTACACGAAGACTCTTCTGAAAGACGAGGATCTTCCTAACGGCTCTCTTACAGCTGATATCAGGTCCTCACCCTGACGAATAAAGCCCACATGGAGACTCTCAGAAAGACGAGGATCATCTTGATGACTCTTTTACAGTTTATATTAGATTTTCACCCTGACGGCTAAAGCTTATACAGAAACTCCTGAAAGACGGAGATCGTCCTGACGTCTCTTTTACAGTATATTGGGTCCTCGCCTTGACGGTTAAAGCCTACACGGAGACTACTGAAAGATGGGAATCGTCCTGACAGCTCTTGGAGCTTATATTGAGTCTTTACCTTGGCGGTTAAAGCCTACACGAAAACTCTCCTGAAAGACGGGGATCGTCTAGACAGCTCTTATATCCTATATCGGGTCTTCTCTCTGACGGCTAATGCCTATACAGAGACTCCTGAAAACGAAGATCGTCCAGATGGTTCTCTTACAGCCTACATCGGGTCTTCACCCTGATGGCTAAAGCCTACACGGAAACTCTCCTGAAAGACGAAAGTCTTCCTAACAACACTCTCCAACATTATGTCATTCTTAACGTAACAACAGAAACCTGCGGCTTTGGGATGGAAACCATCTTGACAACCTGTCTCGACGGCCCCAGTCGCCAACAATACCAGCTCACAAATACATTGCAATTTACTGCGAACAATCGTGGTGTTCTACTGCTAAACAAAGACCAAAAACCAAGACAAGTTCTGTTTGAGTAACATAAAGTCATTACAACACGAGGAGACAGTCACAATGAGAGGGAGTTCTGAGCTCCAAGAGCAGAAACTCTACCACCTATGTCTCTCACCCGAACCACTGGCACGTGACGAAGAGCGCAGACTTAAAAGGTTGCGACGAAGTCGATCAACTTTTTGCTCCAACTCTGACCGAATATCATGGAGGTGTTGATTGTCTCGCATTTCAACATGAAGATTGGCCGAAAGTCGGTCTAATTCAGTCCTTAACTGATGTACAATGGACTCCCGCTGATCAAATTCCCATAGCAGCCGTTCAATATGTCCCTTCTCTGCTTCTAATTTAAACCGAATCTTGGGTATTTTGGTGCATAAGCTCTGTTTGATATTATTCAGATCGAGCCAATCCGACTGTGCCTTCCTCAACTCTGCTTGCTTCTCCTTCAAGGTCCCGATCAAGGAATTATTTTCTTCAGACTTCGTTCGCAATTCTTCAATCAGCGAAAAGTTGTCTCTTTGTGCCTCCCGAATGGCATCACTCAGTGAGCAAACGTAGTCCCTCAAACTGCTCAACTGCTGCATCTGTTGTCTGAATTTATTGATGTATTCATCCAGCTTTGTGGCAAGCTTTCTCACCCTTGCTGAGCCGCAAACCTGCTCACGATACAACTGACGTATGAGGCAGTCGTGTATGGTGATCTCAACACCGAAAGAGAGCCCCAACACTGATCGAATACCTCTCTTTTTCATGACCTCTCGCCCAAGGTTCTAAATATCGGATATCGGGATCGTATCGGATGGGGGTTTTTCATATCGGATATCGGATATCGGGGGAGATATCGGGGATACGCGCGCATTTCGGGCGTTCATATTGGACACTATATATAATGAAATACTGATAACTAAAAGTTGGTTTAGAATTATAGATATCATCTGCCTAATAAAAATGATGTAATATGCATGCAAAGACAGTAAAAAATAATGTACATTTTCACGCATTCGTGCAATAAATAAGTTATTTCATATCAGGCGATATATCGAGTGATTTATCGGCCGATATCGGGCAATTTATCGGAAATATCGGCCGTTTTTTGCTGCAAATGATTTCTTCATATCGTATCGACAGCAGGCAAAAAAGGAGATATCGGACGATATATCGGCTGACTCGGCCGATATTTAAAACAGGGCTCTCGCCTGGTCTGAATGTAGTCGAGCAAGGATCCTGGTTCATCATCAAGACTTAGGTCGATCCCGTCGTCTGTCCGGGTCATCGGGACCATCTGAGTAGTCTGATATGTTGAGCGGGTTCTCACAAGTTTCGAATCTTGCAAAGGCTCCTTTAAATCGCTCACGGTAACTCGAAGGCCCCATAAAGTCATCATGGAAGACCAAGTCCTAGCTCAACTTAGGGACATCTCCTTGCGCACTCTCACAGATCTATCAAGCTACAATTGACAATCCAACAACAAAAGGATGAGGAAAAGTGTATTCAAAGAAGGAACATATAAAGCAAAACAATATCCATTGATAATCGAAGAGGAGTACAAATTTATATATATGCTTCAACCCCACACTCACAGTGTGGACTTGAGAGGCTTCAGCACGGAGTCCAGTGCACGTTCTTGCTCTGACTTATCTCACTCGACTTCAGTTTCTGCTCCCTCAGCCATGGCAGCGGTAGCATTAACCCGGACCGACAACTCTTCACATGGAACTCTGGAAGTCGACTCAACTCGAGCCATTCCGCCACCCTGATCCTCTGCCTTAATGTTCTTGGTTCCTTTTCGGCCTCCGCGTCCTTATCCTCATATTCTTCCCTTTCCACCTCGTCTTTGGAAGATTCCTCTTCATCATTCTCGAGAGGATACCGGGGACCCTTGCTCTTGTCACGATCCCTGTAGCCTTGGACATATTTGACCCTTTTGAAAAGATCAACATCGTGCTGCAGCTCCCTCCGGTCTTTTGCGGTCTGTTCCATCGTCTCCTTAAGGTGACTCTCAAGCTGATCCACTTTATGCCCGAAAGCAGCCTTCTCCATTTCCAAATCGGAGAGAAAATTATCGACCATCTTGGTAGCCTTCTCCTCCTCATCATAGGCACGTTGGATAGATGATTCCACCCCCCTCCACTTTTCCAGCATGGCCTCATTATCTTTAAGGGCATATCAGATGGCAAAGTCAGACTTCCTCAACTTCTCCAGGGCTGATTCGAGTTCAGAGTCTTTCTTCTTTGACTCGCCAACTCGAGACAACTCAGAGTCCCTTTCCTCAAGCTCCTTCCGGAGCCGATTCAGTTCATTCGCATGCTGCCTCAAGGGGCGGAGCCCGACGAGTTCTTCATCCATTGCTGCTTCTCAGCAGCCATCCTGTTGTTCTCCTCCTTCAAGTCGTGATGGCCTCACTCTTCACCTTCAAAGCAGCCTGCGGCTATTTAGAACTTCAAAATGATACACCCTGCAGTAGAAGAATTAAGTGGCCAATGATGCAATCTATGGAGAATGAAAACAATTTATCATACCTTTGTCATGATTTTTTTCATCTTCCTTTCTGCTCCCTAAGAGGAAGTTTTTCAAACTCTTCTAGTTCGATCAGGAAGTTCTCTTCACCCAGAACGACTACATTGTCACCTCTTCTCAGTAGTCACCCCGAATTAGTAGTCGAGACTTGAATGTCCCGGTTCACTCCTGAAGACGAAGGTTCCCTCTCAGTGGCCTAGCGGCTGAACCTCAACGATACGTCACTCATCAACAACAATGTCTTCTCTATGACTAGGAGATAGCACCGACTGATTTGCAGCAAGAGCGGATCATCAATTTGAAAAGGTCCCTTACCGAAGGCTATTGCGAAGCAGCGAGAGGGGCATCAGAAGGTGCACCACCAGCCATAGCTTCCAAGAAGCGTTCAGTTGGAAGCTTCTCCGACTGCTCAAGGACACGGGGGCGCCTGACCCTTTGTGTCCCCGCTGAGCACCAAATGCCACCTTCTCGGAACTAATCCCCTTCTTCAAAGGATAACTTTTCTTCAGCTTCTATTTTTTTTCTTCATCACCTCCTCGTCGGATCCATAAGCCAGATCCTGAGACTCTTGCAGATCTCGAGTAAAGTGAAGAAAAATACAGAAAGATCAGGAGTAGAAGTAATACCTACCTCCAAGGGGCCTGCAACGAGGGATCAGACTCTTCTCCTCTTCGGCAGGCTAGCCTGAGCAAGTGACTTTTTCGTCCTCATTATCCTCTTCAGGGAAGCCGCAACTAAAGCCTGCTCCTCTTCTTCAAGCAGAGCCTCATCTTCACCAGTCCTCCTGGCGACACCAGAAGTCGACCTCGTTGCACCTCTGGCGGAAGGTTTATCCCTCGGGGTGGGGGAGGCATGACAAGCCTAACAACCAACTCTAGTTGCGCCTGTCATGCTTGATCTCATATAACCCCTTGACTTGCTTTTGGGATTCTGTCAAAACCAATTCACTATCTTAGGTAACCGTGCCTGTACCCTAAGCTCTCAGAATGTTCCCCTGATCACTTTTCTCGACGGCTTCCCAGGTCCAAATATCCGAGCGATGGTAGAGTTCCACCTATGATCACTATCTGGAAGGTTAACGATCAACTTTGGTCAGCCTCCCCACGGACTGAAGGAATAAGCCCCAGATGAGAGCCTTCACGTCGAATAACAAGTCACAAAGTTTGCAAGACTATACGAATCAGAGGCAAAATCCACACAGAGGGCCTCAAGCTCTAGAACCGTTCGCTACGCGATGGGTGTCAAACTAAGTTGGAGCAACATTATAGTAAGCCAGCACATGACGAATAAAATCGGTGAGAAGGTGCACCCTTAGAGGCAACACCTGAGGGTGAAAATACACGCCTCCTTCAGGAGGAGGAACCTTGACATTCATCTCATAAGGACACCACTCCACTACAATACCGGGGGAAGAGGATAACAATACCTTCTCAGATACTCGATCACTTCCTTTAGTTGTGAAGGACGGTCAACGAAAGGTCAAAGTTTATCGCCTCTCTCGTTATGAAGTGCGACCTCTTCTCGTCAGCAACGACAACTTTCTTTGGCTAGCCATCTCTTTGATCCGGTCAAGAGAGAATTGGAAGACGAAGGACTAGTTCGCAGATTTGGGGGCAAAGGAGAGAAGGAATCTGGGGCAATTTCTGAATTAGGATTTTCAAAAAGAAGCCTCCTAAATTCCCTCCTAATTAATACGCTGGAAAATGACGTCATCGTAATGATGACCCATGTTCGAATCGAGGCGTTGCGGCGTCCTTATGATTCACATCGAACCATTGCACATTCCCAATAGGAGCTAGCAGTCTAAACGATGATTATCTCTCCACTGTGCACACCGACTAGATATGAGATTTGATAGCTGGCGATACAGATCAAAAGTAACAAATGCACAAGATACGAAGAAATACGCCGATTGCTTTTCCCTGACCATAAAACGACAAGTCTATCCCCAACTCAGAGGATCAAATCGGTTACACTTTTTCACCTTTTCAATCAAAAACTTCGAAAAGGGGAGAAGCAGGGGCATCTATAGTGATCGGATTTTGACCCTCATCAAGATCACGACACGTTTCCTGTTGCGTCAGAAGCGTCCCAAGCGATCAACGAACTCGATGTGCCTGTAGGGCCCAAGGAGAAAGCCTCGGATCCCGCCCCAAGCCCACATTTGTTCTGAGTTACCTAACGGATCTGCGGCTATCAGGCCCCTTTCCGCGACGACATCGATCCGGGATCACCTCTCCGATGCTCAACTCGGGCTAAACTATTCCGCTACTTAGAGGTTCCAACCTCTGAAACGACAACCCTCCGCGAAGACTGTCGCTTCTACGCTGGCTACAACTTAGCAGCATGATCCCCATGATTTACGGATTCAATTACGCTGCCAGATCATTCTCACGTTTAAAACGTTACAACGCTCCTACTTCAATACATACTGTTATGGATAGTGGCTGATATCTCTGCGTAATGATCCCAACAATCAAGCGGCGTGATCTAAGTGGTTATGAGAAAATCAAGGCATGCAAATCATGCAGTTATGGTGATCCAGAATTTTCGCGCCCTCAACTACAACCCCAACAGGTATATATACACCTCGATCTCGATTGAGAAGAAGGTTCGCTTCTGATTATCACCGAAAACACCCACACAAGTATTCTCCAATTTCCTCAAGGATACTTATTCTCACGCCCGAGGGTCTTCAGACGGCACCACACCGGTGCTCTTGGCCTGAAAAGTGTTCTTCTGTTTTTTGTATTTTTGGCATGATCTATTAAGAGCGTCTAATCGTCTGTTGTGAAAAATCCTCACCACAATCCGCACCAATGACTTGTTGTCAATCCCATGCTATCTCAATATGCCCATTTCTAACCCTAGAATGGTTGCAAATTCTAGCCCTTGTACCGGACATTTAATCCTTCATCAAAATAATAGTTTTATTCATCACTGCTCTATAGGCAAGGAAACCCCAGTGAAGTTTTGGCGTCTGTGAACTCCTGTCAACCTCGTAAGTCTTCAGTTGGTGTCGAATTCTTGGCTTTCTTGAAAAAGAGAGGCTGGCCATAGAACCTAGGAGACCCTGCAACTTAGGAGAAAATTCTTTACATGATACGATGTGCCGATTTTTTTTTTTTTTTTTAATATTACTACTGTTGATCCCTCTTATCTTTTGTGTTGAACAGTATGGGGTGATGGAAAATGAGACAACTGAAACCAGTACATCAGGGTGCGGTGAGAGGCCTGTCCGTTTACTTCTTCTGGTGTAATTAAGTTTCCAATGATTATTAAATTCAATTTCTTTTCAGGTTCTCTTATTCTTGAAATGGGAACATTGTCACGATTAACTGATGATACTAGATATGAAGCAGCTGCACTTCGTGCACTTAGGAAGTTGTGGAGCATGAGGAGTTCTTTGAATCTCTTAGGTACTACACTTGATGTGATGACTGGAGTGGATAGAGTATTCATCTGGCATCGGAGCTGGTATATTCTCTTGTTACACAGATCAAATACTACCTTTGTTTGAACTACAGTTCATAGAACCAAATAATATGTTTTTATCTATTTCTTCTGAAGCCATATGTTATATAACTTCTGTTTTTCATGACACAACACATTCTTTGACTGATATTAACTAAAATTCAACCATGATTAATTTTTATTTTGCTAATTTCTCGCTCATCAGTTGAATAGGTTAGAACTCTGATTTATTTGTGATTCTGCAGGTGTTGATTCATTCTATGAATATCTAATCAAAGCTTACATTCTTTTCGGAAGTGATGAGTTTTGGGACATGTTTCATTCCGCATATGTTGCTGTTCAGAAGTATTTTCGACATGGTCCATGGTGCAACACTGAGCATTTCTTTTCTGATTTGGGTGGATTGATTTGTATAATATATATATTTTGAATACGTCACATGTATTGTCTTTACTTCTTTAACTCCAATACTGATTTCTATTAGAGATAAATTGAGGAAAACAGTTTCCTTGATCTTTCTCTGGAACTATGTGGCACGAGGACACTACTATCACGAAGCCGTGTCGTATTAGACACATGTACGACATGCGTGTGGACACGTGTCTTGTGAATTTTTAAGAATCTGGCACGTATCGGCATTGTCGTGTTCATGTTAGTATGGCCGTGTCCGTGCAACATAGCTATGGAACATCACACATGAGATGGCACCGTAAGTCATTTTGTGTCCACAAAACAAAATCTTCTATTGTTGCACCCATAATGTGTCTTCTAGCTTATATTCTCTTGTGTGTGATAAGCCAACATTTTCACCACTTGGTTATTAGTTCTACGTGGTTCACTTCATCACCATGCCTATATCAAAGCAACCATTCCGTGTACAAGATATCTATCAGCCTTCTGTATTGTGACTCCAAACTCTATTGTTAATAACTCTTTTAATGGATGAGTGAGTCTTTAGAATCTCGTGACGATCCAAAATTCACGTATGAAATAGTTTTGATACCACCCTACCCTGTCCTGTTGTGATGTTAGCTGTTGTTGAAAAATATGACACTTCAATGTGACATTGTGGCAATAGAATCATGGATGGTGACCGTTATGCACAGCTGGATTCAAATGGCAAGTCAGTTAACTTGATGGTCCTACTTAGTGAGCATCTTCTTTGATATCTTCATATCTAGGAAGGAAAGAGATGGAATTTATTCTACAAGAAGTTAAATGGCTGTTCGATTATGAATTTCATGGGAAAAATGGGAGCTTGAGTAGCAGAAAAATAGAGTTAATCTTGATGATAAGCAGGCATCCAGTGAAATGGAAATGGTCCATTTCTTGCAAAATGTATACAATGCAATTGCCTGCTCTAACCATCTAGTATTGTTTATAACTATCCTCATGTTTAGAAATTATACGGTCTTTACCCCATGTTTGCCACCTAAAAGCATCTTCCTACTAATGCATTTTTTTCCGATATGTTTTTAAGACATCTATTGTGTAGCGAAACCAGCCCCTGTCGTCGTCGTATTTTTTTTTATTTTTTTTGGAAAGGGATGATGATCCAAAATATTTATATACACTGATAGTCAGCTAAAGTACAGGAAGTTAGTATAGTATAACAATATCAGTGCGTGATAAGAATTTTTTTTTCCCTTATATTTTCTTGCTATATGCAATCTGAATGCAGTCTTTTCCTGATGTCAGGTACCACGAAGCTGATATGCGGACAGGAAAAGCTACCTATTGGCAGCTCACTAGCCTTCAAGCATTCTGGCCTGGTGTTCAGGTTATTACTTGCACCTGAATTCTACAGAGGGTATGAGAAACTGAATTTTCTAGAATTGATCCATGATTTATTGCTAACAGGTTCTTGTGGGTGATATTGCCTCTGCCAATTTGTCTCATCGTGAATTTTTTCCATGTATGGGAGAGGTTTGGTGTGCTGCCTGAAAGGTTGGTTGTTTTCAAGCCTTCATAGATTGAGTTGTAAAATGAAGGTTGCTATTTGAAGCATTATATTGAATATGCCTGATTGATTCTCTATGCAGTAAAATATCTCAGTCATGTCTTTGAATTGTTATGTATCAACAAACTTTGTTTTGTGCAAATAGGAGAATCCTTTTATATGATTGAAACTTGAGTTGTGATGCAGATAATGATTGTTTAGTTGTAACCTAAAACCAATTTATGTTTTGAGTACCGTAAGGACTTGGATTCGGGTGTGGGTTATTTAGCCCGAAGCGATTTAGTTCTGAGTTATGGTTTTGAACTCTTAAATCAGAAATTCAATTCATTTACTTTGATTCTTCAAGTTGTAACCATAAATTATGTAGTGTAGGTTGAAAACACAATCAAATTAACTTAAAAATGTGCACTGAGCTTTTTACAGAAAAATGCTAGAAATTCTGTAATATATAAAAACTTATTTCATATTATTACAGACTAGTAAATTACTATAATGATTGTAAATTAGTTCTTTTGACATCATACCCACAGATAACAGCAATATGTTACAGTATAAAGCCATCTTTCATTCACCTCCAAAGCAAACTTCTTCTTCTGGATTACCTCTAAACTGTTTGTTTTGAAAGGTAAGATAATTTTAAATATTACCTCTAAACTGTTTTTAACACAGATATTTACTCTTTTGCCAGAGTCAGAATTTTGTTCAAGGAAACAAAATCTAACCCCCCCCCCCCCCCCCCCCCCCCAACAAAAAAAAAAAACCACACACACACACACACACGCACTTTACTAAAGTTCTTTTATTTTAATGAAACTAGATTGATTAACAAACAACCTCAGCTGATATACTTGTTCTAACCTCAATTTAGATCTATCAGTGGCACTCAAAATTATGACCTCAAAGGGAATCATAATTTGAAAGTTATTCAATTACGAAAATGATAGTTTAGCACAATGCTTTTGCGTAATTATGAAAATTTGTTACTGTGGAGTTCTTTACTGCTTGGAAATTGGAATATGTTCAGGCAAGCTTCTACAGAAAAGAAATAGAAAAACGAGCTTCTTTTTTAATTATATATATATATTTCTATTTTTAATTGTTCTTTTAAACAAATGCCAAAACCAATTTGGAAACTCAAGACTGGAACTAGGGAAACTGTGGAAACCAAAATCTTTAAGAGTGTGCAGTGGAACTTATATCATTCCTTTTAAAACCTTGGCATTCTATATGTAGCACAAGACATGTCAATTGTTGACACTTTGCTAAAGTTGTGGAATCAAGGATACAAATGTCTTAATTAGCGTGTCTATTAGATGATAACATCCTTGAATGAAGAATCTTGAAGAGATAATAAAAGCTACATTCAGAGACTATGGGCTGCGTAGACATGGGCTGCGTAGACAGAAGAATAGAGGAAAAGGATGAACAATGGATCAGGTTGTTCAAGGCGTCATCTTGTAAAACCCTTCAAAACTTAAATATCTTATTATTTGATTAGAGTAGAATAACTTCAATTGAAGTAAGTACTGCAATTCTATTATCAATATGCAAATTTCTCCTTCCTAAGACTATCTTAGTTGTCTGAGCAATTTTACTGTGGTGGGCATGCCTAAACTTTCTTTTTTTCTCAAATTGTATGTCACATTTTTTTTTATAATTCTTTTACTTAAGGGAAAAGATCAGACATGGAATCCTTATTTTGAAGTAGATAATTTTATTTAAGTATCACTTTATCCATTCCTCTGAAAAATGGCTTTCCATTTTACTACCTTTATTTTCTTCCTTCTTATGCATATTATTTTTCAAACTCTTTATTGTAGCAATTTTCTACTTCAAATGATAGCTATTTTATTCTTTCAGGTATCTTTTGGACCGAGACATGTTACATCCCACTGAGAATATTATCCTTTGCGCCCTGAACTGGCAGAGTCGACATTTTACCTTTATCAAGCAACCAAGGTCTTGGAAATCTTCCAAATCATATTAAATTTAATTATGCATTAGTAGAAAAATTAATTGCAAGCTAATGCAGCTTCTCTTTAATTTTTTTCAATTCACCATAACTGCTGACGATAAATTTAAAATGACATAATATGCTAGACTTACAGAGTTGTGATTATAATTGACATGAGCGCTGCATTCCATTTATACAACTCTACACTCAAGAGTACTATCTGGGGTGAGGTTGTGGTTCTTGCAGATACAGGAAGTTTCAGGTCTCATGTGCTTTCTTTCTAGAGAAGCCAATATACCACTTGAACCATATTAGTTGATGTTATTTCATTAACGAAGTTGATTAAATGAGATTGGAATTCTTGAGGACCTTAATAGAACTTTGTTCTTTAATATATTGAAATCGAGCATTGTATGGTTTCTGCCAGTTTGCTAAGCCCTGCTGTCAGTTCTGAATTCTGTCATATTTTAGTAGCAATCATTCCTTAGTAGGCCTTGTGATTTGTGCTAAAAATCATTGTATGCTTTGGTTACAGATTCACGTCTCTTCCCTGTAAACTTATATGAAACCACTTCTGTTTAGAGAAACTTGGAATTCTTCTCTAATTTGTAATGGAGGCCTTTCGGGCATGTAAATATCTGTATGATGACTTTTAGAGAAGGGAGATTATAAATTAGAGAAATAAAGAACAAAGCAGTCATTGGAAAGCCTATTCCTTTATAACTTCTAAATTAAGATTTTTGTCTTTTCTTTAATATAATAATGAGCTTTGTTAAAGGACAATTACTATAGCATTTCTTAGTAGTACTGTAATGATGGGTTACTTCAGTGATTACTATAGCATGTTTTGTATGGTTTGAGTTTGTGTAAGGTCTTACGCACATTAGTCTCACACGCGCACGTGTTTGTGTTTGTGTGTGTGTGTCATTGTGTCTTAAAACGGGTTAGCTGCCGATAACACTCCTCCCTCTTAGGAGGAGGTTCTAGGTTCGATTCCAAGATGTCAAATGGAGTGTTGACTTCAGTAATTAGTGTAGTGTGCCTGTTGTATCTTTAAATAAATAAAAATATATATAAACCGCTCACACAGACATGGCTACTTTCGATCAAATTCTTTTCATTCAAATTCAATGTTAAGTCATTCAAATAAAAGGATACTTTATTGAGGTTGATCTACACTATTAAAGTGACTAAAAATGAAAAATCAAGAATGCTCCATTGAGGTTAATCTACAGTATTAAAGTGGTTATTAAAGTGACTAAAAATGAAAATTCAAGTATACTTCACTGGTGTAGTGACTAAAAGATAAAAATCAAGTGCTTTAAGTTTTTTTTGGCCTGTGCATCAACTAGGTATAAATAGATGGCTCAAAGCAACATGTTGCTTGATCTATGATTTTTAGGCATACAAATTCTTGATCTAACCATTTGGTCATGATCTAAACACTTAAAAAACTTGCACACCAATTTTTTGTGTCCATTTAAACCAAATTGCTATTTAAACCGTATATTTTGTGGCCTCTTGATGCATAGAATTTTTTTAAAGCACTTTATCTTTTTAGTTTTTGGCTAATGAAGATGTAAGAATAACTTGAACAGCATGTATCTTTAACTTGTTTTCCTCACATTGAGTTTGAGTGGTTCAAAGGGACCCGACTCTCTCTCTCTCTCTCTCTCTCTAGCTTCCCCACTCACCCTTTTTGTTCCTCTGACTAGAGCATGATAGAGAGAATTTCATGCTATGAAGCTTGAAATCCGCGGATCGATTGCGGTAAAAGTTACTCTTCGTCGTTCATCTTCACAGTTGGGAAAAGATGCATACGAGGGGGTGGCAAGCGATTCTCCATCTCGACTTTTCATTGATTGGGGGATTGATTGCGGTAAGGGTTACTCTTTGTCGTTCATCTTCGCGGCTGGGAGATGACGCGCACGAGACTTCATGCGATCTTAACTGCTGGGGGTGGCAACAATCTTAGTCGTCTCAATTTCCTCTTACGATCTAGCCTTCTCTCATGTGGGGCTACTATGGATTATCTATGGTAGCATGTTATGTTTAGGTTCGCTTTGACGGTAATCAAATTCATAGTTGTTTGATAGCAATGAAGATACCTAGTACTCATCTAAGTTTGAATCTATAAGAAGGTCGACCATCATTTTTTCTTTAATATTTGCTCTTTAGTAGATTGAATCAATTTGAAAGATCTATAAGAGGATTAACTTTGATTCGATGAGAGAATCTAGTTGATTCAGGTATGTGTGTTAAATAGTTGATTAAGATGTGTGTGATCTACAAAGAGATTATATGTTTTATTTGTCTTATATTTTCTTTTGAGTATTAAGTATGGTGAGATGGATTGTGCTTTTTCTAGGTGAGTATCAAAGCTATTTTTTAGTGTTAATAGCTATTTTGTAATAAGTTTTCAGGTTGTACTGAGTGATTGGTTCTCATGTGAGTGAGTTATCAGAGGTTGAATTTAATGTAATATTTTGTACTCTTATGATTAATGAAAATAATTTTACTGTTCATATATATATATATATATATATATATATATATATTATATATATATATATATATATATATATATATAAAAAGTGAGAGAATGAGAGAGTTCATGTAATCATGATTTACCATCTTATGAAGTGGATTCACTACTGTTTGAGCTAAGTTAGGGTGGGGGTTATGGTCCTCTCCCCTCTTTCGAACAATGGCATGAAATGGATCTACAATTAGGATATGTAAGATATGTATTGTACTTTTTGAATATTAATGAATACTCCTTTCAATATATATATATGTGTGTGCGCGTATATAGAGTGAGGTAGACCTATGTCATTCCGGATGGATTCGAGGCTGAATCATTCCCACTCAAATACAACGCTATGACATCCGAATGCGAATCCACTCTGTTGAACTTAATCTACATTATTTCAAGTAGCTAAAAATAAAAAATCATGTATTTTGAATACTTTTTGCCCACCCATCAAGTAGGCGCAAAATAGACGGAAGAAAATAGCATATTGGTTAGATCTACTTCTTTAGACATACAAAATTCTCGATCCGACCATTTGATCACGATCTAAACACTTGAAAATCCTCACACACCAATTTTTTTAGATTTCAAATATTCTACACCGTTAGACTAACCAACTCATTATTTCAGCTGTCCATTTTGCGCCTACTTGATAAATGGGTTGGTTAGTTTAACGGTGTAGAATATTTAAAATCTAACAAAAATTGGTGTGTGAGGGTTTTCAAGTGTTTAGATCATGATCAAATGGTCGGATCGAGAATTTTGTATGTCTAAAGAAGTAGATCTAAGCAATATGCTATTTTCGTCCGTCTATTTGCTCCTACTTGATGGGTGGGCAAAAAGTATTCAAAATACATAATTTTTTGTCTTTAGCTACTTGAAATAATGTAGATCAAATTCAACAGAGTGGATCTTGCATTCGGATGTCATAGGGTTGTATTTGAGTGGGAAGGATTCGGTCTCGAATCCTTTCAGAATGACACAAGTCTCTCTCTTCATATATACATATATATATATATACATATATATATGAGAGAAATGTAAATAAGCTGACACAGGAGGCAACTCCCTCCTATGTCGCACTCAAAATCATATTTCCCGAATGAATTTTCAAGATCCGACCGCACATTATCATCTTCATATTCTAAGATGTACACATATAAAAAATTAAGTAATTTGAAGTTTGTTTACTCTATTTTCTTTGGGTTCAAACATTAACGGTTTTTTAATAATAGAACAAAATGGAACGATAAAATCAATGAGTAAACGAACTTCAAATCACTTGATTTTTTATGTGTATATCTTAGAATATGAAGATGATAATGTGCGGTCGGATCTTGAAAATTCACTCGGGAAATTGATTTTTGAGTGCGACATAGGAGGGAGTTGCCTCCTGTGTCAGCTGATTTACATTTCTCTCTATATATATACATATATATAAAGAGAGAGAGAGAGAGAGTTGGACTGCATATTTATCATTTAACACATCTCTCACTATTAATTGTTTTTGAGATATGTGCTGGTCAAAATTATAAAAGGTGAGTAGCAGCTAGGGAATAAAGTAATCATGACCCAATGAGAATTGTGTTCTAGAAAACTTGTTAACGCTCACTTTTTGGAGTGAATAAGAAATGTGTAGTCAAGTATATGTGTGTGTGTGTGTGTGTATATTATATATATATATATATATATATATATATATATATATATATATATATATATATATATATATATATATATATATAGAGAGAGAGAGAGAGAGATAGATAGACTTAAGTCCTTCCAAAAGGAATTAAGGTTGAATCCTTTCCAATCAATACCAACATCTGACATTCGAATACAAGATTCACTCCGTTGAAGTTAATCTATATTATTTCAAGTATTTATAAACCAAAAATCGAGTATTTTTATATACTTTTTTCTATGCTTCAAGTAGGAGAAAAATGGACGACCTAAATAGTAAGCTTTGAATACTTTTTGCCTATATATATATATATATATTATATATATATATATAGAGAGAGAGAGAGAGAGAGAGAGAGAGAAAGATTTGTGTCATTCTGGAAGGATTCGAGCCTGAATCTTTCCCACTCAAATACAGCCATACGACATTCGAACGGTCCACTCCGTTGAAGTTGATCTTACATTATTTCAAGTAACTAAAATAAAAAAATCATATATTTTAATATTTTTTGCCCATCCATCAAGTAGGCTCAAATGGCGGCCGGAATAGTGAGTTAGTTTAACAGCGTAGAATATTTGAAATCTAATAAAAATTGGTTTGAGGGTTTTCAAGTGTTTAGATCATGATGAAATGGTCAGATCGAGAATTTGTATGTCTAATGGTGTAGATCTAAGTAATATGCTATTTTCGGCCATCCATTTTGTGCCTACTTGATGGATGGGCAAAAAGTATTCAAAATACATGATTTTTTATTTTTAGTTACTTGAAATAACGTAGATCAACTTCAACAGAATGGATCTTGCATTCGGATATCGTAGGATTGTATTTGAGCTGGAAGGATTCAGGCTCGATCCTTCCGGAACTGCAATCTCTTTCTTTCTCTCTCTCTCTCTCTATATATATATATATATATATATATATATATATATATATATATATATATATATATATATATATAGGGATAGACTTCGGTACATGTGGAAGGATTTGAGCCCGAATTCTTCCCACTCAAACTCAATTTTACGACATTCAAATACAAGATTCACTCTGTTGAAGTTGATCCACATTGTTTAAAGTAACTAAAAATCAAAATTGAGTGTTCTAAATACTTTTTTCCCATCCATCAAGTAGGCGCAAATGAACGGCCGAAATAGCGAGTTGGCTAGTTTAACGGTGTATAATATTTGACACCTAACAAAAGGTATGTAGGGTTTTTAAATGTTTAGATCATGATCAAATGGTTAGATTTAGAATTTATATGTCTAAAGTCATAGATTTAAGTAAAATGCTATTTTTGACTGTTCATTTTGCGCCTACTTGATGGATGAGCAAAAAATGTTCAAAACACTTTATTTTTTATTTTTAATTATTTTAAACAATGTAAATTAACTTCAATGGAGTAGATCTTATATTTGAATATCTTGGGATTGAGTTTGAATGGGAAGGATTCGGGCTCGAATCCTTCCGCATGTATCCAAATGTATCCCTGTATATATATATATATATATATATATATATATATATATATATATATATATATATATATTATATATAGACTTGTGTCCTTCCAAAAGGATTTGAGCCCGAATCCTCCAACTCAATACAACCCTCCGACATTCGAATATAAGATCCACTCCAATGAAGTTGATCTATATTATTTCAAGTATCTATAACCAAAAAATCAAGTGTTTTGAATATTTTTGACCCATCCATCAAGTGACGCAAAATGGACGGCCGAAAGTAGTGAGTTTGTTAAATCTATGTCTTTAGACAAACAAATTCTCAATCTGGCCATTTGATTATGATCTAAACATTTAAAACCCCTACAAACTAATTTTTGTTAGGTTTCAAATGTTCTACATCGTTAAACTAACCAACTCAATATTTAGGTCGTCTGTTTTTCTCCTACTTGATGCATGGACAAAAGTATTCAAAACACTTAAGTTTTGGTTATAGATACTTGAAATAATATAGATCAACTTGAACAAAGTGGATCATGTATTCGAATGTCAGATGTTGGTATTTGAGCAAGGTTTTAAATATCAGATATCGGGGTCGTATCAGATGGAGGTTTTTCATATCAGATACCGGATATCGAGGATACGTCCGCATGTCAGGCGTTCATATCGAACACTATATATAATAAAATATTGATAACTAAAAGTTAGTTTAGTGTTATAAATATCATCTACCTAATAAAAATGATGTAATATGCATGCAAAAATAGTAAACAATAATGTACATTTGCACGCAATCGTGCCATAAATAGGTCCAAAATATCGGGCGATATTTCGGGCGATATATCGGTCGATATCGGGTGATTTATCGACTAATATTTCAAATATCGGTCTGCTGCAAACGATATGTCAAACAATTTCCCATATCGTATGGGCAGCAGGCAAAAAAAAGATATCGGCCGATATTTAAACAGGGTATTTGAGTAGGAAGGATTCGGCCTCAAATCTTTTTGAAAGGACACAAGTCTCTCTCTCTCTCTCTCTCTCTCTATATATATATATATATATATATTATATATATATATATATATATATATATATATATATATATATATATATATATAAATAGGGATCTGTACCTCAGCCGAGACTCTCTCAGCTGGCGCAATGTGACTGAATTTTAATCACAATTTTGGATGCTGGTACCATAGTCGCAGTGTTATATGAGGACTGTGATTAATCGTAATGTTTTTATGAGGACTGCTGTGACCAAGGTCGCAGTCTTTTTCTGAAGACCTTTTCTGAGGACTGCTACCATGATCGCAGTCCTAATTACACTGAAAATATATGATTTTTTAGAACTGTGACCATGTTACAGTGGACTGGGACCATGTTGCAGTAAGTTTGCGACCATTTTCAAGTGACAGCTGAGAGAGTCTCTCTCAGCTGGCGGCTGAGGTACATTTTTCTTATATATATATATATATATATATATATATATATATATATAATATTATATATATATATATATATATAAAAGCCCTGCGAAGAGTTTCTATTGCTGCTACAGTTTGGCATATCTGAAAGGAAATATTGCTGCTACAGTTTGGCATATCTGAAAGGATATATATATATATATATATATATATATATATATATATATATATATATATATATATATATATATCAGCCCTACGAAGAGTTTTCTATTGCTGCTACAGTTTGGCATATCCGAAAGGAGAGGAACCTGAGAGACTTCCAAATCGGAAGAGGAACAAGATTATTATCTTCAGAAATCTTTATGATGATATTAACATTCTCATGAGAACTTGTACCTGAAAAATTGGAATGATCCTCATTATGCATTTTTCTAAGTAATTAGGGTCTGTAATTCGTAAGTTAGCTGATATAGCATATAATTGATTATTAGTTTGTGAAGGGTGACAACCATTGTCCTCTCCCCTTCCTCTAATTATCATTATAATATATATCAATTGTAACAAATTGCAGAGTTGTAGTATGTAACAGATTTTTAGATTTTAATGGTATTTATTATCTTTCAATACAATCAAACACATACAGCAGAGGTTAGAGAGAGATATTGCAGAATTTCACATCTCTCCACCTTCTCTCTCATGTCAAACTCTAGAATTTTACAAACTTTAATTGCAATTGTAGATTCTCAATTACGAATTTAGGTAGAACAGGATGCTTGTTATTACTTTTCAAGGATTTATCAGAACATTGTAATTCAATTTGTCTCTTTGGCTTATTTTTCCTATTAATGTGATTCCCAATGGAAAATTATATTATTGTAACATAAATTTTGGTAGGTGAAGCGATTGTGAGCTCTTCGACTAAGAAGGGTTCTAAAAAATAATATTATTATACTTTTTATTACCTAAAAAAGCGGGCTTAAGTGATAGAAGCGGGTTTCGCTTGACCTGCTTCTAATAAAAGGGTCTATGACTCATGTCCTAACCCCACTTGTCCACGAGAGAGCTCTTTCACTCTTGCGGGGGCCGCTGCAGATGAGAGGCGACAAGGCATGGGTGATGGCAGGATCTCTAGAGGGCGGAGACGATGAGAGACATTGGGAATCACGGGTATTTTTCTTCCTTCTCAACTCTAATTTTCTTTTAAAAATTTCGTCCAGCGCCCCGTTTCGTCTAGCTTTTTCTAAAACATCGCACATAAACTTTTGTCCAAATGCTACTTTATGAAACGTGCCTCAAGATGAACAAAGTGAATTGCACATTAGGGTAACCCATCATATATATGTTGATAGGCGGGAACAAATTTCAAGTTTTCTGTAGGAAAATAAAGTGGCGAGCGCGCATGCGCAGTCCAGTGTGAGAAAAACATGAGTTGTGAGAGGCAAATGGTGTAGAGGCCCGGCTACTAGTAAATGCGAGTTGTTGGTGAACCTTTGTCACTCTCACATGTTCATTTCACATTTGGGCATTTCATTGTATTGTAACTCTATACGGTTCTTGCCAGTGGACTTGCTCTTTGATATCAACTGGCTATTGAAGTTTTAGGCTGCATTCCTGCTTAGAGTTGCATAGTGCATAGGTAGGAATTCTTTACCAACTCAAAAGGTTTGGCTTGGGGTTATAGGTTGTCATAGAAGTTCAGAAATTGTCAATTTTGTGGAGCTTTTCTTACATCAATTCTTACTCCCTTGTCGACTCAACATGAAAAGCTTGGATGATGGTGATGAGGGAAGGCGTGTACAACAGTAGCATCACCCAGTGGGTGGACAGTAATTTTTATAACTTAATATTATGTATGTCGCTGCTTTTCATTAGTTCAAGTAGCATGTATCTTCTATGCATATAGTCCAATTATTTCTTTCCTGTAACACATTTTTTTCCCTGATCTTGCAGTTACACAATTTGGTCTCAAATTCAAGAACTTGTTGAATAGCATTTCCATTTCTCGTCATCAATTTTCTGCAGAGAAATTATCCTTTAATAATGCTCTTGGTTACAGATATCATTGCTATAGTTCAAAAACAAAGTAAATATGAATGCACAATAAGAAATATCAATTAATGCAAGTTTGTATGTTAAACTCACTTATTTTACTGATTCAATATTTCCTGTTATGTATGCACAGATCCATGGTATAGAGAAGTAGGTGAAACAATTCTGAACTCTCTTAATTATTACACCAAAGTGGCTGGTGGGTTTGCCAGCATTAGGGATGTTACAACAATGCAATTAGAAGACCATCAGCACAGTTTTCTTTCTTTCTGAAACGTGAGTGATCGTATGTCTGCTGCTAGGGGAATGCATGTTTTTATTGAGATGATTACTTGTTTGTCATAATGCCGTCTGTGTAATACACTTGCCTTTCTCTTCTCTATCAGGTGCAAATACCTTTACCTTCTTTTTGATGATACCTTCCTGGTTGATCAGAATTATTATTTACTACAGAGGGTCACCCATTTCCCATAAGAAGTTCGTGGCATGAGAAACTTCCTGAGACGTATATCCCGAGCAATTGGACATCAGTGAAGGTGTTATCTTCAGCTTAAACTTTGCTCTTTACCTGATTTTCCTTTCAATGTTACTGAATTACACACACACACACACGCACACACGCACGCACACGCACATATGCATACATGCATAAACTTATGATGAACCTCTCTTAGAGTTCTTTCTATATTCAGTTCCTCTGAGTTTTCCTTCAGAGCTATATTTATTACTGTATTAAAGGTTACTTGGTGCTCCTATAGGCTATAGTTATACAAAATAAACTTACCAAGCTTTTACAGATGAAGTTTGTGTATGACCGAACTGCTAATTGCTTGTAGATGAAAGGATCACTGCGGATGAAGCATTTAATTTTTTATGGGAGATTAATGATCATTTGTTTATAGTGATTACTCGTTAAAGGAAAATGACTAATTAGTGACCATGAAAGCTTTCTAGTGAAGATAGAGGACACATTGGTCACATTCCTTTTTGAAGAGAGTAGATCACATCTTAATTGTTCCTTTTTGAAGAAAGGTTCACGCACATTTACTGTTCTCTGTATATCTATATGGAGGAAATTCAAATGAGACAATATACTCAATTAGGTCGGAAAATTTACAAAAGTATATCTTAGAATATTTATAAATGGAGGAAATTCAAATGAGTCATATACTCAAAAAGCTGGGAGAATTTACAAAGTATATTCATCTCCATACGTAAGTCACGAAGTACCAATGGGCAAGTACACCTAAAGTAATTTCTAATATATTATCATACAGGCTATAATAGGGAACCTGGCCTCTTATTGTCAGAAATCTAGTGAGACTGGCTGTTTTATTGCCGGTCGACTGCAATGAGAATACTCTCAAACTCTAGAAATCCTAATGACAGTAAGAATCCAATTAGGAGATTCTCCTGCTCCTGAATATATCTTTGAAATTTGATTCCTATCATAAGGCCTCCAGCTGAACTCGTTTTGGAAAGGCAGAATAGATGGTGACGTAAATAAACATAGGGTTATTCTTATATATACTCCCCAAATCTTCCGTATGAAATTACCCCCCAAATTTTCATATTTCTAAAATTACCCCCCTAATTCTTTAATTTAATCAAATTTACGCCTCATGTTATCTTTTTAACAATTTTAAAATACAATTACTTTTTTACCCTCAATTTTTTTTTTTATCAATTTACCCGCCAATGTTATCATTTCTCTCTCTTCCTGCATCCTCTCTCCCTCCCTCTCCTGCATCTCTCTCTAACAGTTTAGGTTTAATCAATTAAAACTGCCTGAGATCATTCCTCTCACCCCCCCCCCCCCCCCCCCAAATCAATTAAATTTATGTTAATCAATTAATTAGAATGATATTAACTGAAGGTGGGGTATTAAAGGAATTTCACAAAAAATTAACAGAATATTCTTTTTTGATGCTTTATAACTGACGGTGGGGGCGATTTTGATCAAATTAAAAATTAGGGGGTAATTTTAGAAATATGAAAATTTGGGGGGTAATTTCAGAAATACAAAAGATTTAGAAGGTATATATAAGAATAACCCATAAACATATTATAAATTTTAAGTTGACAATAAGAGGTTTGAACTGCAAACCTCTTAAAAACGGAGCGCTCTCATGCTACTTAAAGTCCCTGCCACTACATCAAACACTCTAAAGTTTGCTAAGGGTTGGGAGAAGTAATTTTATATTCTGACATAAGGTACGCACTAATACAATAGGGACAGAATTTGTTACCTATGATTCCAATTAGAATTTCTAGCTTTGTGATGGTGAATTTTTTCTTTATCATCCTTCTGTATTACGTAGCAGGTTATGGATACGGAAATCTGATACAAGTATTCAGAAAACTACTATCAGTAAATAATATGTTTAATATAGAATATTTATTGGCGTTTCACTCTCGTCTAAGATATGCATAAACCAAAGTATTAAAGAACCAGACGACTGAAGTTAAAATGTAAGAAAATTCTAAAGATTCAGATTTTCTCTAGAAATTTAAATCCTACATCTAGGATAATGGATATATAATATGACAATACATTGCCATATAATACAAGACAATGACATGAGAATTTTTGAAAAATTGTGATGTAATAACATGGATGCAATGATAATATATGTTAGTGTTTCTTTTGTTTATATTTCCGTCCAACATAAGTGTGAACACGAATATTGCGAAATTCTAACTTTCTTTGAATTAATAAGCTTTAACTTAAAATAAAACAGAGTATGAAAAATTTGGTACAATAACCATTATGAATGAACCCCATCACTGAAGCATCATGTTGACCATTTCTTCTTTAAATTGACACTGATGTTAGCAGGCCATGTGAAAGTATCCTATACATCTCACATGTGTGACATTAATCTTTTAAAATATTACGAGACAAAAGGTTTTATCTGGTTTCCATCGAGTAACAAAATGTAGGTGCATTAAACAGGACCTGCTTTTGTAGTTATACTCATTTTCAATATGGTTTTCTTTATTAACTTATTAAATGGAAGTGCCTGCCTAATCAATATTTAGTTACTTGCAGACTGAAAATCAAGCAATTCATGCCAGTTCAATGACGCTGCAAGTTTGTCCTGCAATGGCAACCAGCATCAGAGGAAATAATGTTCAAACAGTTGAGAGTGCATGCCATGTCCCAGATATTCGTGCCAATCACAGGTGTAAAAGAGATGATGAGTGTGGCGTTGATTCGACATCTTGTAAACAAAGAACTTGCAGTATGGCAGGATATTGTGGCTTGTGGAACTTTGTCAGTTGATTGTATGAAGATTCTTTCAATCACAGAACAAATAACGGGGAAGAACTATCCTTTTGGACTATATATCGAAGAAGTAATATGGTTTCACAATGGTGGCAGTGCAATCACTAATAGGAATTATAGGATAGTGACTCCTGTTCCATGGGAGCTTGTATTTCATTTATTTTGTATGTAATCAATTATCTTATAATGTACAGAAGAGCCCTGAAATCAATGGGAGAAGGCCCTTCAGAAATTCCAATCTTTTGATAGTTAATGCAAAGAATAAGTTGCAAGTCAATTTGCCAAAATTGCAAGGACAAGCAGCCACCTGCCAATTCCAAATGGGTGAAATGCTTATGCATACAAGTCTGGTGATTAAATTCTGAGCCAAGTGGGGAATGACTTACTCTGAATGGAACTTGCTTCTATTCAACCTACAAACCTAGTGCTCTGAATGAGGCAGGTGAGGAAGTCTTGTTAACAGGTCTCAAGGAATGAAGTGTTTGTGGGATCACTAATCTGATGCCATTTGTTGGATTTTTACAGTTCTATATTTCCTATAAATCTTGAACTTCAAGTGTCATTATATGTGGCTGTTCAAATTTTCTAAAGAGATCTGTAAAGCTGGTATATACTTCACCTCGTTCCAGAATATATTTATATGTTTCTTTTTTAGTCTTGTAGCTGCCATTGCTGATATTATTTAGTGGCAGAAAATGAGTATAGACAGAGAGGAGTATGTATTACCCACATATGTTTCCTCTCAGCAGCTACTTTTTCACACGATATTTTCTTTCAACGCGGATCTGTATTCCAAGGTGCTGCTGGTCTGTACAAGCTTGGGGAATTGGGAGCAAGACTGAAGGCCACAATCGCCTTAGCATGAGGGATGAACACCATTCTTAAACAAAGATTAAAGTAAGCGCCCTTGTACAACATGACAAGTTTACTTTTGTTCTGCTCATTAAGGTACATTAGCTTTTACTAGCACGTTGTTGCACGTTTTGCTTAATATTTGAATCTCACAGACTATAATATCTTTGCCAGTTTGATAGCTTCATGATGCATAAACTAATATGTTAAGTTATTTTTAAATTAAGAATATAACTGATCTTTGTTATTTTGAATCTGATTATATTAGGGGGAAGCAGCCCTTCCAACAAAACGTTAGTTGTAAGCCATAGTTTATGAGATGACTAGTTAATTGTTCTCACGAAACAGAATAATGAAAGCAAGATTATTTCTACAATAGGAATTTCTCTTTTAGATTAAGGTATCTTGTTGCCATTATGAAATTCTGGATTGTGCGTGTTTTTTTTTTTTGGTTGAAGAATTGAACAATATGGTGCATATTTGTTTGTTAGATAAAGAATTTATATGATGGATTTAATTTTAGTGATGAATATGATTTGGTAAACATTATCTGGATGTAATAAAGGTTATTGGTATTAATGATAAATGATAATATGATATTATATATGGATTTAATGGCTTAGAATGTGAGCATTTAAGATGGTCGTTCGTGTATTGTTTGGTCTTGGATTAGGAGTTATGGGTTTGTGACATTATTGGTGGATTCATAACTATCACCAGATTTTGTGGTGCTTCTATGAATAGATCTTTAGACATTGAGATGACTAACCCCTTGGTTATGAAAATTAAATTACTTGCTAGTGGTTCTAGCACCAGAATGGTTTTAATTATATTTCATCAGAAGTGATGAGATATTTAACTCTATGGCTAGAAGTAACCACCATGCGTTCCCTTGTCACCTTTGAGGAGGGTCCTTCAGGATCCATGCCCTCATAAAATTTTAAGTTCCATCTTGATTAAACAGATGGAGGGAATAACCTATTAGGATTATGGCCTGTATTAAATGGTGATGTAGAAATTTAGTAAACAGGCAAAAGAGGAAAAATATCGTTAAATTTCAGTCGCCAGCAAGCATGACCAGATGATCAGCAAGCACTAACCTAATGATTAAATGGTTGATCCATGGTTGGGGAGGAGAGATTGCTCCTTAATTGCTTGCACACATGCTAAAAATGCACAACCTAAGCCTCCTGATAAGTGGGAAATCACCTTCTATTGCCTTTTTCCCGTTGCTATTGGAACTCTTTAAGAGATGTTGACTAAAATTGTGGATGGTTAGGTTACAGTCAAGTTCTCCCCTCCATTATATAGATTATCATTACTATTTGTCACTACTAAATTAGGATTTCTAATTCTAGTGGAGTTTTGTAAATTCAGAAGGAAAAAAAATTCTCTATTTTTGTATAAATTCTTCAGTTACGAGTTGTCCACCAATAGTGGAATTTCTTGTTGCTAATGGGGACATCTGTCCTAGACTGAAGAAAGAAGTCTTTAGACATCTATCCAGACTTGCTGCAGTTCAAAGGATATGCCTGCTAGAGATGTCCACAGGGAAAACGAAATCTGTTGCCTTTTTTTTTTGCTTGGTTTTCTGGAGCCATTGTTTGTGGATCCAAGGTTTTAATGTAATCATGGATCTGTGAGTAACCAAGGTGTTGACCTCGGTTTTGACTTTTCTATTACAACCTACTGATCTTAGTGGTCAACCAGGCTGGGTTTGGACCTAGACCTGAGCACATCCGATCGTCAATGGATATTGCATTTGGAGTAGAATTGCATGTCACAGTTGAGCGAACTGAGATCCTTAGCACTTTCACTTCCAGAGACAGAAACATAGGCGAGGTTAACAGTTTGAATTAGGCTAGAATACAGTGCCTGAAAATTATCCCACTTGGGGTAATAAGACTTATGGCCATGGGCATGGGCTTGGATTTCAAATCCCATTTGCCGAGGATTTTACATGGGAGATTTCAAACCTCTCGCTTGCTAACCCTAAAGTGAATCCGCTTTCATGCAGTGAGGACAGACTTGAGTTCCTAGTTTGGAACTCGGGATGCACTGCCAACAAATCCTCCCAAATCTATCACATTTTTTTTGGCATGTCCTCTGCTGGTTTGCGCTGGGGTCGTTGTTGGTATTTGGAGTGCCTCAGAAGAATTCAGGTTCAGGTGGAGGATTTACAAGCTTCACAAATCAAGCACGGACATGTACAAACACTGTGCATGTTATTAGTCGATTAATAAGTCTTATTAGTCGACTAGATCATGGGCTAGTCGACTGATACTTTGTTGTAATCCACTAGGCCCTATAACAGAGAGTTGGATTATCAGATTGTACTACAGTCGTCGACTAGACTCTGCGTGTAGTCGACTAATACTGGTATTACTCAACTAATAAATTGCCCTAGTCGACTAATACATGTTCTAACAGTTTCCTAATGGTGTTCTGTTTCCTATTTTGGTTTGGAAACGGGTTTCATATTTCTCTGAGACGGTGCTGATTTGATTATTGGAGTTTGTGAAGGATTAAGATCATCCAAGGTGCCTATATAAACCCCTTGGGGGTGGCCATTTGAAGGGGAGTCAAGAAGTATCAAAAATTCAAGAGAAATTCTATTTTTTTACCATTGAGAGTTGTGTGATTTTTTTCTCTCTTTTCAATAAAGATTTATCCCCTCCTCCCCGTGGATGTATGCACATTGTCAAACCACGTTAAATCTTGTGTTCTTTGGTTGTGTGGTGATTTAGCTTCAATTGCTTGCTAGTGATAGATCTTCTACGCTTCTGTTTCCACTGCCGAGTCTTCAATTCAGTGTTTCTCTGTTGTTTGATCGGTGATATATCATCAACAATTGGTATCAGAGCGATGGCTAGCAAAACGAGCTCACAACTAAGTTCGAGGTGGAGAAATTCGACGGGAAGTCCAACTTCCTATTGTGGAAGATGCGAGTAACATCGTTGCTCGTGAAAGAGGGCACACACAAGGCCCTACTTGGTATTGAAAAGAAGCCATCAAAGATAGAGGATGATGAGTGAAATGATATCGACTTTCGCGCAAATGGAACGATCATACTGTGCCTATCAGAGGAGATCCTCTATAACGTGATGAACGAGGAGACAACTGCTGGTATAGGTTGGAGAGCCTGTACATGACGAAGAGTTTGTCAAACAAGCTCTTCATGAAGAAGCAGTGATACAACGTTTGGATGAAGAAAAGTACGCCTATTCTACAATATCTCAATGCTTTTACTAGAATTTTAAGCAACTTATTAGCTCTAAAGGTTAAGCTAAAAGAAGAAGACAAAACTTTTCTGTTACTCTCTTCTCTTCCATCAAGTTATGACCACTTAGCGACCACCATCATGTATGGTAAGGAGACCTTAGAGTTAAAAGATGTCAGACAGATGCTCCAAAACAACAAGCTGATGAAGAAGACATATTTTACAGAGGAGGCCTAAGGATTGTTTGTCAAGGGCCAAAAGGGAAGATCAAAGAGTAGGGAACCCAAAAGGGATCTAGAGGCTTCTAACAGTTTCTCTTGCTACTTCTGTAAGAAACCAGGGCATATCAAGAAAAATTGTATGAAATACAAGAAGATGCTGAAGAGGAAAAGCGGCAAAGATTTTGATGTGGCTAGTACCAGTAGAAAGTTAGATCAAGTCGGAGTTGTCGAAGAAGCAGATGAGCATTCATGTGATGTCTTGAAGGCTGAGTTAGGAAAAAGGTAAATACTCAGATGCTTGGTTACTTGACTGGGGGTGCACATACCACATGTGTCCAAAAAAGGAGTGGTTCAGTACTTACAAGCCTTATGATAGAGGCTCTGTCCTAATGGGAAACGATGCCATGTGTAAGACTGCTAGCATCGGCAACATCCGTATGAGGATGTTTGATGGACAGGTTCGACCCTCACGAACATTCGACACGTTCTGGATTTAAAGAAGAATATTCTTTCGTGGAGAGTTTTAGAAGCTCAAGGGTTCAAGTTTTCTAGTGCAGATGGAGGAATCAAAGTTACTAGAGGCTTCATAACGATTCTCAAATGAGAACGGACAGCAAACTTGTACAAGTTGACAGGAAGCATTATTATTGGTGATGCTTCAGCAGCAACAGAGAAGGAGGATGCTACAAGACTTTGGCACATGCATCTAAAATACATGAGCGAGCGAGGTCTTCAAGTCCTACACAAAAGGAGTGCTCTACCAGGTATTAAGTATTGCAAACTTGATCTTTGTAGATTTTGCATTATGGGTAGGCAATGTAGAGTAGCTTTCTCTACATGTAACGCCCCGATCCCGGCGATACGGGGACGTCACTGCAACGTATATACGTAGGTCAGAACTACCCTCCCGTATATACGCTAAGCATCAGTACAGACAAGAATCAGAGTACGGAAGCATATGGTGCATTATACATTCCAACACATATATATATACAATCACAGAGTTATCACCAGCGGTGATGAATATTACAATAATAATACATCACAGATATGCGCAAATGCGAGAGTACAAGAGATATACATATATGAACAGTATAAAAGGGTGTCCACATACATGTATACAAGGAATGTACAAGCATGAATAGAAAAAGGGCACTCACGAGTTTGCTAAGGAAAAACTCGAGAGGCACAAAGGGGGTCTGGAAGGATGTGGCTCTGGACTGTCGTCTGGAGATCCACGCTACCGCTGCGCCACTCTGAGCAGTAACGGGGGAAATCCATACGCTCCGGGCTCCATGACCTGGACATAAGAATCCAGGGGAGTCAGTGAAACTCCCCAGGCGAGTAGTAATATGAAGGCCAGGTGGCGAGCCAGGAGGAGCACAAGTGTCAAGTACAGGAGACAGGAGGATTAGAACACAAAGGAAGTATATATGAACAAGTATATAATAATATCCATAAAACAGGAAATCCAAGGTAAAGCTGATCATAAGCAAAAGTGATTGTATACGCTTAAGTCACGGTCCCATGAGACTAATACATCGAAGGAATAATCCAAACAAGGAAACCCTCATCTATATACCTTTATCTCATGCCACAGAAATCCAAGCGTATAGAATCAGAGTTGCAAATCGTATGAAAGCCAAACAGGAATACAACACGGAAATCATAACATGTATAGCAAGTGTAACAGGAATCATAGTAGAATCTATTATTATTATTACTTGTCTGACCCATATATCTAGGTATGTGACCTGGTGTACGGCCAACCCACATACATCCATATATAAGCAAGCCAAGGGTTGTTAACGGAAGCAGATGGAGAACTGATAGAACTTCTTATAGTGGTTTCCATACACCTGGAACCGGCTTTGGAGGCCCAAAGTCCCCTATTCAGTAATTCAGATTCACTACCGCCAGTACATATATATATATATATATATATATATATATATATACATACTTTTATACCCCACACTATAAGCAAGATATCATTCCGGCATCCATCACTTCCTCCCATACCCATACAAGTTGTCCTTTTTATAGCTTATGAACATAATTATCAGATTTCGGGAATGAGCAATATCATAACAGGGATACATAACAGTGATCAGTACATAACAGTAATCAGGTACTACATTCCCTTTATCGTGATAATTATAAGAATCGGTGTATCATGCTTGGTGTTAAGAGATAGCATGATAAATGGTGATGTATATCAAGTAACATGCATAACAATTGATTGATAATAAGTCTGGGTAAGTCATGACATAACAAGATGGTCTTGCCAGATAGTGGCATGTCAGGTGGTCAGGTGATAACATACTAGATGTCAGGTGATATACATGTGTTAAAAGTAAGCATGCAACTGATATGTCTGAGGCAATAACATGGCAATGATAACATAGCAGAAATCTAGAAGTCAACGACCACGAAGGGTCGGCCACGCATGGTATAAAAGCATCAAAAGATACATATAGACATGGAATCAAATACATGAAAATAGGAAATGAAATACTTATCGTTCCGACGAAACTGGAAACTCAAATAGAGATAAGAGAAGAGCGAGACTACTCGCATACAAGAAAGTAGCGAGTGAGAATACTCGCCTAAACCTCAAAGCGCCGAAAGATCCGAAATCCACGAAATCCGGGGCACGCCATAAACTATGATATATATATATGTAGAGTGAAGAGGAGAGAGAAAGAGAGAAGTGAAGATGATGTTAGTCAAGTGACAAGTCAAGTAATACATATCAAGTAACGAGTCATGAAGTACAAGATACAACTACATGAACCAAGTATAAGATCCAAAGTTAAGAAGATAAGCAACTATAACAGACAGCCAATAATTAGTCGACTGGTTGGACAGGGTAGTCGACTAATAGAGGGGTTAGTCGACTAACAGTCTGGTATAGTTGACTAATACTGGGTTCCAGAGAGTTGATATTCTGATTCAGGAAAAGTTAGTCGACTAGGGTCATAGGGGTAGTCGACTAACAGACATGACAAGTCGACTGATAGTTAGGCTAAGTCGACTAATACTGTGATACAGAGAGTTAAGGTTTTGGTTCAGGAAAAGTTAGTCGACTAGGGTCAAGGGTGTAGTCGACTAAGGGTCTCTAGTCGACTGGGAACTAAGGTAAGTCGACTAATACTGTGTTTCCAGAAAAGGTTAAGTTTCAGCTAGGGTTTCTAGTCGACTAATCTATAGGTCTAGTCGACTAATCGACTGGAAACAGTAAACAGAACAGATTTCCTAGGGTTTGGGTTTGATGGCTAAATAATCATGGATTGAAGTCATAATTGAACATGATATGAATACACATGTATACTAAGAATAGACTAAGTCTAGATGAGTAAGATCACTCACCAAAGAGAGTGATTGGTCTCCATGAGGTGAGGGAGTGATGGTGGTGGTGATTGAAGTTGTTGATGAAGAAGATGGTGATGATCCTTTGGTGTTGTTGATGCCCTTGTGGTTGCTTCCATGGAGATGAAGGAGGAAGAAGATGAAGGAGAGAAGTTGGAGTAGGTGTGGTGGTGGAGATGAAGGGGGAGATGGAGGTTAGGGTTTTGGTGAAGGTGAAGGCTTCTCTTTGAGAAGTGAAGAAGAGAAAAAGAAGTGAAGAAAAATGAAATAGAATGTAAAGGGAAAGCATTATATGTTTTGGATTTTTTGAAGGGGATGCAAATCAAATGGAAGTGAGGGGGTTTTGTGTAAAAAGAAGGGGAGGTGAGGTGTCTCTCAAGTGGACACTTGGCCGGCCATGAGAGAGGGTGAGGTGGAGTGATAATAATGAGGAAGTAGGTGGGAGTTGGTGGAGTTTATGGAATTTAGAATTTTGGAAAATAGGAAAAGTGTGTGGTGGAAGTTAAAGGAAAGGAAAGAAAGAAAATAGGAAATGGGAAAGAAAATGGAAAAGGGAAGGAATACTCTTGGAATGGAGAATGAAAATAATGGAAGTGGCGGATTCCCGGGATTGAGTCGTGGATGCTGAAATCTTTCGGGAAAATACCGGAATCGTCCGAAATTCAAGTATCTCGGAACGACCCGAGATAATTACCAAAAATCAAGAATATTAAACTAAGAATTATAATGAAATCCGTTTTAAGAAATACTTTATAGTTTTAAAACTAAAAATCCCGGAATCAGTTACCTACCGACTCCGATGGAATTTTCATAAAATCATAAAATCCTCAGAAAAAGAATGTAGGTAGAAAATATGATTCTAAGGAATAAAGCCTAAAGGACCTTCTAGAAATTCCAAGTGGTTTGAGAATTAAAAATCCAGGAATCGGTCAGCGGCACTGGCCGACACCGGTTTTGAAGACTTTCATTTTAATTTCAGAAAAATCTAGAAAATCATAGAAAATATATAATATTGGAAAATGATATTTAAAACTAAAATCGGTCAATTCTAATTATCAGAATGTCTAAATCGAGTAATACTCTAGGATCGGGCCTTCGGTTCAGACTAGGGCTGACTCCGAATCCACGAATCCAAATCCAAGACAAAACAATCATATAAGGAATTCATAATACAGAATAAATACAGGAAACAAATCGAAAAAATACGACCGAAAATCTGAATACGCAACTAAGTACGTATTCCGGGAACGGGTATTACAATCCACCCACCTTACAAAAAATTGCGTCCTCGCAATTTCGTTAAGGGGTAAATTGAATACAAAGGGGACAGCGGTGGAATTTATACCAATTAAGATATGAAGCACTATAGGTAGGGCTCTCAAGCTGGCTGAATAATAATCATACTCTGCACTGCCGGCTGATGATGTCGTGGCTGTGTAGTAAATCTTTAGAATAATGCTGAATAATACTGATGATGTCGTGGCTGTGTAATAAATGAGCCAGAATACCGAAGATAAAGAAAACCCTGATAGTCCTGAGCTTCATAATAAAGAAGACCGATAATTAAGAATCCGATTGCTGTCCTCTGAAAGATAGCCAGATCAAGACCGATCTGGAGAATACCAAGCTTCATAGAATTGGCCGAAGAGATCATATAATAGCTTCATTCTGAACCAGCCACTACCTCTCTAGTCTAGTCATATCTTAAAATAGTATAAGGCTTCATAAAACCAAAACAGGGAAGGGATAGGAGGAATTAGGAATCAAAGGAAAGATAGTCAAGAATAGATAACTCTGCACTTGTAGTTGGAATGTATAACCAAGACTCATGTATTCCAGTTGCAAATCTCTTTACCATTGATTTGCCTTCTGGACGTACTGAGGAGGTTAGAGCCTAAGCTCTGATACCATCCTGTAACGCCCCGATCCCGGCGATACGGGGACGTCACTGCAACGTATATACGTAGGTCAGAACTACCCTCCCGTATATACGCTAAGCATCAGTACAGACAAGAATCAGAGTACGGAAGCATATGGTGCATTATACATTCCAACACACATATATATACAATCACAGAGTTATCACCAGCGGTGATGAATATTACAATAATAATACATCACAGATATGCGCAAATGCGAGAGTACAAGAGATATACATATATGAACAGTATAAAAGGGTGTCCACATACATGTATACAAGGAATGTACAAGCATGAATAGAAAAAGGGCACTCACGAGTTTGCTAAGGAAAAACTCGAGAGGCACAAAGGGGGTCTGGAAGGATGTGGCTCTGGACTGTCGTCTGGAGATCCACGCTACCGCTGCGCCACTCTGAGCAGTAACGGGGGAAATCCATACGCTCCGGGCTCCATGACCTGGACATAAGAATCCAGGGGAGTCAGTGAAACTCCCCAGGCGAGTAGTAATATGAAGGCCAGGTGGCGAGCCAGGAGGAGCACAAGTGTCAAGTACAGGAGACAGGAGGATTAGAACACAAAGGAAGTATATATGAACAAGTATATAATAATATCCATAAAACAGGAAATCCAAGGTAAAGCTGATCATAAGCAAAAGTGATTGTATACGCTTAAGTCACGGTCCCATGAGACTAATACATCGAAGGAATAATCCAAACAAGGAAACCCTCATCTATATACCTTTATCTCATGCCACAGAAATCCAAGCGTATAGAATCAGAGTTGCAAATCGTATGAAAGCCAAACAGGAATACAACACGGAAATCATAACATGTATAGCAAGTGTAACAGGAATCATAGTAGAATCTATTATTATTATTACTTGTCTGACCCATATATCTAGGTATGTGACCTGGTGTACGGCCAACCCACATACATCCATATATAAGCAAGCCAAGGGTTGTTAACGGAAGCAGATGGAGAACTGATAGAACTTCTTATAGTGGTTTCCATACACCTGGAACCGGCTTTGGAGGCCCAAAGTCCCCCTATTCAGTAATTCAGATTCACTACCGCCAGTACATATATATATATATATATATATATATATATACATACTTTTATACCCCACCACTATAAGCAAGATATCATTCCGGCATCCATCACTTCCTCCCATACCCATACAAGTTGTCCTTTTTATAGCTTATCAACATAATTATCAGATTTCGGGAATGAGCAATATCATAACAGGGATACATAACAGTGATCAGTACATAACAGTAATCAGGTACTACATTCCCTTTATCGTGATAATTATAAGAATCGGTGTATCATGCTTGGTGTTAAGAGATAGCATGATAAATGGTGATGTATATCAAGTAACATGCATAACAATTGATTGATAATAAGTCTGGGTAAGTCATGACATAACAAGATGGTCTTGCCAGATAGTGGCATGTCAGGTGGTCAGGTGATAACATACTAGATGTCAGGTGATATACATGTGTTAAAAGTAAGCATGCAACTGATATGTCTGAGGCAATAACATGGCAATGATAACATAGCAGAAATCTAGAAGTCAACGACCACGAAGGGTCGGCCACGCATGGTATAAAAGCATCAAAAGATACATATAGACATGGAATCAAATACATGAAAATAGGAAATGAAATACTTATCGTTCCGACGAAACTGGAAACTCAAATAGAGATAAGAGAAGAGCGAGACTACTCGCATACAAGAAAGTAGCGAGTGAGAATACTCGCCTAAACCTCAAAGCGCCGAAAGATCCGAAATCCACGAAATCCGGGCACGCCATAAACTATGATATATATATATGTAGAGTGAAGAGGAGAGAGAAAGAGAGAAGTGAAGATGATGTTAGTCAAGTGACAAGTCAAGTAATACATATCAAGTAACGAGTCATGAAGTACAAGATACAACTACATGAACCAAGTATAAGATCCAAAGTTAAGAAGATAAGCAACTATAACAGACAGCCAATAATTAGTCGACTGGTTGGACAGGGTAGTCGACTAATAGAGGGGTTAGTCGACTAACAGTCTGGTATAGTTGACTAATACTGGGTTCCAGAGAGTTGATATTCTGATTCAGGAAAAGTTAGTCGACTAGGGTCATAGGGGTAGTCGACTAACAGACATGACAAGTCGACTGATAGTTAGGCTAAGTCGACTAATACTGTGATACAGAGAGTTAAGGTTTTGGTTCAGGAAAAGTTAGTCGACTAGGGTCAAGGGTGTAGTCGACTAAGGGTCTCTAGTCGACTGGGAACTAAGGTAAGTCGACTAATACTGTGTTTTCAGAAAAGGTTAAGTTTCAGCTAGGGTTTCTAGTCGACTAATCTATAGGTCTAGTCGACTAATCGACTGGAAACAGTAAACAGAACAGATTTCCTAGGGTTTGGGTTTGATGGCTAAATAATCATGGATTGAAGTCATAATTGAACATGATATGAATACACATGTATACTAAGAATAGACTAAGTCTATATGAGTAAGATCACTCACCAAAGAGAGTGATTGGTCTCCATGAGGTGAGGGAGTGATGGTGGTGGTGATTGAAGTTGTTGATGAAGAAGATGGTGATGATCCTTTGGTGTTGTTGATGCCCTTGTGGTTGCTTCCATGGAGATGAAGGAGGAAGAAGATGAAGGAGAGAAGTTGGAGTAGGTGTGGTGGTGGAGATGAAGGGGGAGATGGAGGTTAGGGTTTTGGTGAAGGTGAAGGCTTCTCTTTTGAGAAGTGAAGAAGAGAAAAAGAGAAGTGAAGAAAAATGAAATAGAATGTAAGGGAAAGCATTTATATGTTTTGGATTTTTGAAGGGGATGCAAATCAAATGGAAGTGAGGGGGTTTTGTGTAAAAGAGGGGAGGTGAGGTGTCTCTCAAGTGGACACTTGGCCGGCCATGAGAGAGGGTGAGGTGGAGTGATAATAATGAGGAAGTAGGTGGGAGTTGGTGGAGTTTATGGAATTTAGAATTTTGGAAAATAGGAAAAGTGTGTGGTGGAAGTTAAAGAAAGGAAAGAAAGAAAATAGGAAATGGGAAAGAAAATGGAAAAGGGAAGGAATACTCTTGGAATGGAGAATGAAAATAATGGAAGTGGCGGATTCCCGGGATTGAGTCGTGGATGCTGAAATCTTTCGGGAAAATACCGGAATCGTCCGAAATTCAAGTATCTCGGAACGACCCGAGATAATTACCAAAAATCAAGAATATTAAACTAAGAATTATAATGAAATCCGTTTTAAGAAATACTTTATAGTTTTAAAACTAAAATCCCGGAATCAGTTACCTACCGACTCCGATGGAATTTTCATAAAATCATAAAATCCTCAGAAAAGAATGTAGGTAGAAAATATGATTCTAAGGAATAAAGCCTAAAGGACCTTCTAGAAATTCCAAGTGGTTTGAGAATTAAAAATCCAGGAATCGGTCAGCGGCACTGGCCGACACCGGTTTTGAAGACTTTCATTTTAATTCCAGAAAAATCTAGAAAATCATAGAAATATATAATATTAGAAAATGATATTTAAAACTAAAATCGGTCAATTCTAATTATCAGAATGTCTAAATCGAGTAATACTCTAGGATCGGGCCTTCGGTTCAGACTAGGGCTGACTCCGATCCACGAATCCAAATCCAAGACAAAACAATCATATAAGGAATTCATAATACAGAATAAATACAGGAAACAAATCGAAAAAATACGACCGAAAATCTGAATACGCAACTAAGTACGTATTCCGGGAACGGGGTATTACACTACATCATAGCACAAGACAAAGGGCTTGATATATCTTATACACACGGATGTGTGGGGCCTTCGCCAGTAGCATCCATTGGGGGTGTTGGTACTATATTACTTTCATAGATGATTTTTCAAAGGAAAGTTTGGGTGTACTTCTTGAAGCAGAATTAGAAGTATTTCAGAAGTTCAAGGAGTGAAAACTATGATGGAAAATCAGATAGCGCGAAAGGTGAAAGTCTTAAGGCCTGACAATGGAGGCGAGTATACCTCCAAAGTATTCAAAAACTACTTAGCAAGTAAGGGCATCAAACACCAGCTAAGTATTTCAGGACGACTAGAATAGAACGGAGTAGCAGAGCGCATGAATCGAACACTTACAGAGCTTGTCCGCAGTATCAGATTACAGGCTGACATGTCAGAAGGATTTTAGGCAGAGGCGGTGAATCATGCGAGTTATCCGGTAAATATGTCACCATCGATAACTATTGATCTTCAGATCCCAAAAGAGTTATGGCGAGGAGAGTTTGTGAACTATTCAATCTTACGGATTCTGGGTTGCCCAGCGTATAGTTTGGTAGATAGTCAGAAAAGGAACAAACTGGAGTCTAAGTCTAAAAAGTGTATCTTCATCGGGTTCACCAAAGGAGTCAAGGATTGCAGACTTTGAGATCCCGAGAAAAGGAGCGCCTTTACCAGCAGAGATGTGATCTTTGAGGAAGAATCAATGTTGTGAGAAAAGTCAGAGATGGAGGATAAAGCGCAAGGTGGAGCTTCAGACAGTTCAGCAGACACTCAGGAAAAGGGAGTTGAGTTCGCAGAGAGCCTAAAAGGCCTGAAAAGTCAGAAGAGGACTCCTCAGATTTAGATGGAGACAAACAGGAGGCTACTCAAGAGCAACCTAGACCATTGAGGCGGTCAATCAGAGTTACGGTGCCACCAACAAGGTATGGCTGGGATGATTATCGTGTCTCTTTTGCATTAGCAACAGAAACAAGTAAGCCCGACAGTTACAGGGAAGCGATCGAGGCAGATGACTATGATAAGTAGATACAACCATAAAGAAGGAGATGGAGTCTTTGGATAGAAACCAAACTTGTACATTAGTCGATCTCCAAAGGACTCCAAGGTAATAGGTTGCAGATGGGTCTTTCGTAAGAAAGACAATGCGCAGTACAAGGCAAGGTTAGTTGCCAAAGGATATGCTCAGAAGAAGGGTATTGACTACAATGAGATCTTCTCTCCTGTAGCCAAGCATACATCTATTAGGATGTTATTGGCAATAGTTATTTAGTTTGATCTAGAGTTGGAGCAGATGGACATTAAAATAGTGTTTCTGCACGGTGAGCTGGAGGAGAAGATATACATGAAACAACCTGAAGGTTATATTCAGGAAGGTAAAGAAAATATGGTGTGTTTTCTAAAGAAGTCCCTCTATGAACTTAAGCAGTCTCCCAGACAGTGGTACAAGCGGTTTGACTCTTTCATGAATAAGGCCGATACAACCGATGTGAGTATAATAGTTGTGTCTATTTTAAGCAGAGTGATGATCCGACATATTTGTTGTTATATGTGGATGATATGCTGATTGCTGCAAGAAACAAGACACATGTTCAGAAGCTTAAAGTTCAGCTCAAGAAGGAATTTGACATGAAGGATTTAGGAGAAGCCAAGAAGATCTTAGGTATGGAGATCACTCGAGACAGAGGCTCAGGTAAACTTTGGCTATCTCAGGAGAACTATGTTCTCAAGGTGTTGGAGAGATTCAACATGGTAGAAGTAAGACCAGTCACCTCTCTTTAGCAGGTCACTTCAAACTATCATCCAAGCAGTGTCTACAATCACCAGAAGAGGAGGAGATGTCTTGAGTACCATATGCTACTGCAGTGGAGTCACTCATGTATGTTATGGTCTGCACTAGATCTGACTTAGCATATGCAGTTAGTATAGTAAGCCGGTTCAAGTCAAATCCAGGAAAGCAACATTGAGAAGAGTGAAGTGGGTGCTACAATATCTGTGAGGGACTGCGAGACTAGGCTTGGTGTTTCAGAGATTGAAAACGAAAAATCCTAGGTTACTACCAGGCTTTATTGATACAAATTATGCAGGAGATCTTGATCAGTAAAGATCTACGACGGGCTATGTGTTCACAGTAGCTAAGTGCATCATTAATTGGAAGGTAGACTTGCAAGATAAAATTTCTCTTTCAACTACAGAGACAGAGTACATGGCTGCATTGAGGCATCGAAGGAAGCTTTGTGGTTGAGAGGATTGATTGAGACGTTCAGTATCATACATGATTCAGTTCAGGTTCATTGCGACAGTCAGAGTGCTGTTCATCTCACTAAGGATCACATGTATCATAAGCGGACGAAGCACATTGATGTGAAATTTCACAAGATTTCACAAGATACGTCAGTGGGTAGTGGATGATAAGGTGATCGATTTTGTAAAGATCAGCACGAAGAAGAATCTAGCGGATATGATGACGAAGACCATCCCAGTGGAGAAGTTCAGAGCATCTTTGAACTTCATCAAGGTTCTCCGAAGGTAAAGTGGTGAATGAACTCTTGGGAGAGAGCCATGTGAAATCACAAAAGAGGGGAGAAAGTAAGGCGAATGAAGCAGAGGCCAATTTCTGCGGAGGGACTCAATGAACATGAGTCAAGATGGAGATTGTTAGTATTTGGAGTGTCTTATATTCCTTGTGAGAGTTCGGGTTCAGGTGGAAGAGTTACAAACTTCACAAATCAAGCACGGACATGTACGTTGTGCATGTTATTAGTCGATTAATAGGTCTTATTAGTCGACTAGGTCATGGGCTAGTCGACTGATATTTTAGTATAATCGACTAGGCCCTGCAATAGAGAGTTAGATTCTCAGATTGCATTACAGGAGTCGATTAGACTCTGGGTGTAGTCGACTAATACTGGTATTAGTCGATTAATAAATTGCCTTAATCGACTAATACAGGTTCTGACAATTTCTTAATATGATTTTGTTTCCTATTTTAGTTTGGATACAAGTTTCCTATTTCTCTGAGGCGGTGCTGATTTGGTTATTGGAGTTTGTGATGGATTAGAATCATCCTAAGTGCCTATATAAACTCCTTGGGGGTGGCCTTTTGAAGAGGAGTCAAGAAGTGTCAAGAATTTAAAAGAAATTCTGTTTTCCATCATTGAGAGTTTTTTTTTTTTTTTTGTGTGTGTGTGTGTGTGTGTGTGTGTGTGTGTGTGAGAGAGAGAGAGAGAGAGAGAGAGAGATCTTCTTATAACTCTTATATTTTCTCTCTGTTTTCATAAAGATTTCTCCCTTCCTTCCTGTGAACATAGGCTCGTTACCGAACCACGTTAAATCTTGTGTTCTTTGGTGTGTGGTGATTTTGCTTCAATTGCTTGCTAGTGGTAGATTTTTTTAAATTTTCGCTTCTGCTTTCGCTGTCAAGTCTTCAACTCGGTGTTTCTCTGTTCTTTAATCAGTGATAGATCATCAACAGTCATTTGATGGGGGCGAGACGGGGGTGTTCACCTCAATGCTTGTTGTATGCATAGCAACTTACACCCCACAACTTTGCTGTTGCATCCATGCTTGAATCTTCTGTTAGTGAGGCCATTTTCTCTCTCGCCTGGCTGTAGGTGTACATTCTATCAGTGGATTCTGCTAACTGGCCAAACGTAACCTATTTCTCATCCGGTATTCTTGAGCATTAGTATGTGAGAATCCAAATCTATGGTGGTATCTGTGTAACATTACAACTGTTTTTCTTTGGAATATATATATATATATATATATATATATATATATATATATATATATATAGAAGACACATATTTGTAAATATTTTTGATTTCTTATTTTTAGTAGACACTGTAAGCAGTATAAGCATGAACACATCCTACGTGATTTCAGGCTGGACTACACAGAGACGGCGAGGAGGAAGCAGGATCAATCTTTCATGGGCAAGGCAACGGTCCCGATAGGCACTCAGAGGGCAACATGGATAGGGGACACAACACCGACTCTGACCACATGTGAGCAGTGTCGGTGCGGTGCTATGAATTTTCTTGTTCGGGATAATTCTAATGCTTGAGACAGGTAAGTACCGACTTGAGATCCAAGTCCGAGTCGGGTCTGAAAATGCTCAAACACACTGTGACTGGGAGGCGTAAGAGGGAGGAGTCATGGATGATGTGCATAATTTGATGTGACAGTGGTCCTGCACTGTATATGAAGAGTTTGAGAGAGAAGATGCTTGCTGCTCTTGCAGTCAGTGACCATTGCTAGTACACACCACATGCTTCCTTTTCAAAGCAGCATCTACACTGTTGTCATGGATTCCTTCATATTAAGGGAGTAGTATGAAGCCTGGACAAGAGATCTCAAATGCTTTTACATGCTTGAAGCCTGTGTACTAAAGCAGCTTTTGGTTGCAACTCCAAAAGATGGGGGAACGGAACATGTTTCACAACTCTGTGCAAGATGCCAGAGGACATGAACAAACAAACAAATGGCTTCAAATATACACTGTTCAGCAACAGCATAAAAATGTCACTACATGGAACTTGAACTATTACATGAACACCCGAAACATTTTAAACATGTTGGCTAAACTTCTACATAGTTCTTCTGCCGTAACTTTCAGAAAATATAGCTCAAAGCCTCACAGCTCAAGGGCGCAAGGATATCTCCAGTCTGCTCACCAATACTAGCCACATACCATCCATCAACAGTAAAATGGACCGCAAAAAAAAAGACATAATATTCCGGCATGTAATGATTGAGTCTATGCAAAAAAGGAAAAAGAAAACCACAAAGAAGAAGAGGAGAAGAAGAAAACTTGACATGAGAACAGCAAGCATCATTTAGCATAAGCGCACAAAAAAAAATGGCATTGCACTAAACTGTCTATTTTTCCCTTGACTTGCTTGAATCAAAATGAGGACCTCACCATCTTCAATGAAATTTCAGATGTCCAGCATGTTACATTTTCTTTCTTGATGATTGTACAGAGCAGACATCAATGTCTTTCGTATAATATTTGTTAGGGCAAAAAGCAGCAATACAAATACCACTTGAGCACTCACAATTCCGAAATGGCTAATGCTGTTACCGATCTCCATCCAACTTCCAGTATTACGAACCTGTTTGGAAAATTAAAAATCTCAATGAAAATCTCTCAACACAAGAAAAGATGGCCGTGACAGCAAGAACCCATTTTCTAGGGCTTTAATTATTTTGTCTTGTTGTACGGTAACTAAACATCTTCCGGTTCATTTAGATACTGGGAATTGGATATTTTATGTAAACTGAAATGAACTAAAATATGACATGAGAATCTGAGAATGTAGCTAGTCAATTTTCAATATGATGAACTCTAGTGAGAGGAACATGGTTTGTAACTCACAACCTAAAGCAAGACCAGGTTCAGAGATGCAGAACGAATGCTAAACACATTTTTGACCCGAAATCTCGCATCTACTAGATTAAGCCATTAAGGTGGCATAACTATAGGAACATAATCATGTAACCCCGTTATTTTTTGGATGAAGGCTCTCCTTACTACCTGAGATTTTAGGATAAAAGCATTATTGAGGAGTTGTTGTAACTGTACATGTTACAGTTATCACAGGGACCATGTCATCTGCTGTAGTGGTATATCTATGATCTTTTTTCACAAAAGGATGTCTTTCTTTATGATGTGAATTATGCCATGGTTTGTGAGATTATGATCACAAGTTATGGCAAAATGATGTCTTTGGTTTTCATTACATATATAAAACAAGTCTTGTTTATGGAAAATTTTCTGATATATTTCAAGTCTTTCCTAAGATGGATATTGTAAATAATCTATTTGGACCTTGCAGAAATGAATTTATATTGATTTCTAGCAGAAAATTTTATAGAGTTAAAATGAATTTTTCAGAAAATAGTATGATTTTTTTTATTTTACTGTTTCTTACTCTCTGATATTAAAACCTGTCATTTCTGCTCAGAACCAAACTTTTGAACTGAATCGAACCAAACAAATTTGGTTTGGTTTCAAATGTTTGGTTTGGTTCGGTCAATATTGGTGATGTGGGACGGCAAGGTGGTATTAGGGCTTTGTGGTGGGATTTGTAAAATTGTGGAAGAACAGAAATTTTGGGAGTAGAGTATGACCACGGAGCGCAACCCGGGCCTCGGCTTCACCGCCTGGTACGATTAATCCTTGAGATTAATTCAAACAACACAGATTTCCATTGAGAAATAAATTTTATTTCAAATCATCGTTCTTTCATAAATCTAATACATGGCTATATATGACCTACAAAACGTGCATCGCACATGTAATTATTGATAGGATCAATCTACTCAAATCTAACCAAATTAACTCCTGAATCTTAACAAAATCTATCTAAATTTAAATTAATAAATAAAAATCTAAATCCTACTGAATCTGGCCCCTTCGATTCCCCATCATTCTCCCCGTCTGGAAAACATTCATCCCCGATGAATGTCGTGGTAGGTAGAAGGTATAAGCACATTCGAGTCGAATCACATCACGAATCCTCAATCAGGCCAGCGTGGTGGGTGGTCGGGAAAATCAAAACTGATACGTCACGGCTGAACCAAAGTGGTAGAGGTGAAAATGGCTTTCCTGACCAACTGCCTGCAGTCGATACCTCGAACAAGACACAGGCAACATGTCGAGGCAAATCTTTCCCGCCGATTGTACTCTGCACCACAAGAAATCCACACTCATATGAACATGCTACCTCTAAAAGGATTTGCAAAGGATCATATGCATCAGGCAATCTCAGAAACACTGGACTCTCACAGCTGGCGTAGATGACACTAGCTCCATGACAAGCTCTGCTGGGAGATCTGCTAAAGTCCCTACAAGAAGCTCTCCTATCTCTGGCTCTGGCTCTAGCTCAGCTGCAACTTCTGGCTTTGGCTCATCAACAACTGTTGGCTCTAACTTTGGCTCAGCTGCAACTTCTGGTTCTGGATCGGGCTCATCAACAACCCCTGATTCGGTAAAGATTGGAGGCCCTGAATCTCTCTGAATCTTTATTGCCATGCCTTCTATAATCTTCTTGATATCCTCTAGAGTCTCCGAAACTCAGCGAAGAGAAGGCGCGGAGCATATCGAGTACGAAGTTGTTCTTGCAAAGACAAACCAATAGCGATATGAACTATGACCGTCTTTCCACCATCAGTAAGCTTCTTCATCCATCCTCATTTATACATAATGGCACTTATGTTCAGATGTCAAAACAAAATAGCTGGAAAAAAACTTCAAGATTACTTTCCCTAGTCTTCCCAATCATAACGGTCATAAGCACCCCAAAAGTACGGGACATCCACAAACATACTCCTTTCAACTTTTTTTCTATCGCAATTAGTATAAATGTATACCGCAAAAGTAAAAACCCATGAAGAAAATTCAATGCATAAGCTGAGAATTTATCCCAAGTCTGACAACTCGAACTGGACTCCAATCGGACTAGAAACAGAGCCTGAAACGATATTGAACTACTGCAAGAATTGTACCGGCACCAAACAGAGGCTGCTGGAGATCTGACCTGTTGCTTGCTGGCTGCAAACTCTTCTCGGTAGCTCCTAGGCTCAGTTATGAACCCAACGCTTCAAACAGAGCTCGAAATGGACTTCGAATGGGCGAGAAACAGCCTCTGGAATGTGACTGTGCTGCTATTGTTCACTGAGTCCACTCATTGAGTTGACTCGTTGTTGGCTTAGTCTGAATGATTACTGAGTCACTGTTGACTCACTGTTGAATAATGTTGAGTCGACTCAGTTCCAATGGAACTGAACGGGTTCGGTTGTAATGATCACAGTCAGGTCCAAGGTTTGAGAGACCCACTAACTTAAACCCAATAAGGATTTTAAATTCGGGTTTGGATATAACCCGCAACCCAACCAACCCAAATCTAATTGGATTTTAAGACTCAGGTTGGAGAAAAAAAATCTCTTCCCAAATCTCTCTCTTTCTCTGATCAAAACATAGGGTTTCAAAAACCCTTTTGAAGTCAGCGGCAAATGTTGAGGAAGGCGAGAAGGCGGTGAAGTGGAGGCAGTGGAGAAGTCGACGGCGCGGCTTCTGGTTGTAGAAGAGGCAGTTGCTGCTTCAGTCCTTCGGCGCGACTCTGTGAAGTCAGGACGGCGAGGAGGGGAGTGATGTCGGTGGAGGCCTTCGATGGTGGATCTTTTTTCTTTTCAGAAGAGGGTAGAAGAGGCAGGTGATGATGGAAGCTTTTGTGAAGGCCGTGGAAGTCAGAAGAAGATGATGGAGATCGAAGGCGGTAGAGGCGATGGTGTTGTCAACGTCAGAGGTGGCTGAGCTTCTGGAGGCTTCGAAGACGACGGAGAGGACGTGAAGAGATCTGGTCGTCGATGTCGGAGGGAGGTGATGGAGTTCCCGGCGATGGAGGAGCTCAGTGGCGACTGGATCTGGTCGTGGACAAGACAACTCTGGTGTTGAAGGTGGAGTCAAACGTGGATGGCGATGGCAAGGACGACAAGATCTGGCAGGGTCGTCAGTGATGATAGTGACTCGAATTGAGATCGGGAAGATCTGAAAGAGGTGATATCAGGAGTTGATGATGAAGACGAATCGGCGGGCAGTTGAGGAAGAATTAGTGCTGGTGAAGGAAGGAGATGTCGATGGAGGCCGGAGAAGGAGGTTGCCGCTGCAGGCGAGGGAAGGTATGATCTGATGTTGGATTCGCTGAAGTCAAAGACGAATGAGGGAGATGAACACTGTTTTCTCTCTTTTTATTTGATTTTTTTAATTTCAGGAGCTTCGGCTCTGATACCAAAATGATGTGGGACGGTGAGGATGGTATTAGGGTTTTGTAATGGAATTTGTAGAATTAGAGAAGAACAGCGATTTTAGGAGCTGGGTATGACCACGGATCGCAACCCAACCAACCGAAATCTTTTCCTCTCTTTCCCCGATCAGAACTTAGGGTTTCAAAAACCCTTTGAAGTCGACGGTGGATGCTGAGGCAGCGGAGAAGTCGATGACGCGGCTTCGACGATGATCCTGTGGCAAGGCGGCTATTGCTTCAGTCCTTTGGGGACGGCGAGGAGCAGAGTGACGTCGGTGGAGGTCTTCGATGGTGGATCTTTTTTTTCAGAAGAACGCAGAAGAGGCAGGTGATGCCGGAGCTTCTGCGAAGGCCGTGGAAAGTCAGAAGATGATGGAGATCGAACACGCTAGAGGCGATGGTGTTTGTCAATGTCGGAGGCGGTTGAGCTTCTGAAGGCTTCGAAGATGAGAGGACGTGAGAGATCTAGTAGTCGATGTTAGAGGGAGGCGATGAAGTTCCTGGCGATGGAGGAGCTCGATGGCGACTGAGAGGCAACGTCAATCGCGAGGAGGAGGACGACCGTGATCTGAGATCAAAGACAGTCGGTGGCGAATTCTTCTAAATCTAGCGAGATCAGCGGGCGACGATGAAGACAACTCTGGTGTTGGAGGTGGAGTCAAACAGGGATGGCAATGGCGAGGACGGTAAGATCTGGCAGCGTCGTCAATGATGATGGTGACTCGAATTGAGATCGGGGAGATCTGGAAGCAGGCAATTGAGAAAGAGGTCATCGAATTGGTGCTGGTGAAGGAAGGAGATGTCGATGCTGATGATGTCAGAAGAGGTCGTCGTTGCAGGCGAGGGAAGGTGACGATCTGATATTGGATTAGCTGAAGTCGAAGACAAATAAGGAGGGAGATAAACATTGTTTTCTCTTTTTTTTTTTTAATTTCAGGAGCTTCGGCTCTAATACCAAAATGATGTGGGACAACGAGGATGGTATTAGGGTTTTGTGGTGGGATTTTGTAGAATTGTGGATCAAATCTACTCAAATCTAACCCTAACTCATAAATCTTAACAAAATCTATTCAAATCTAAATTAAATAAAAATCTAAATCTTACTGAATCTGGTCCCTTCGATTCCCCATCAACTGGTTTGCTTTGATTGCAATTCTGAATTTTTGGCAAATGCTGAACCAAACCAACCAATTGCTCACCCCTAGTCCCAGTTCCAGGTTCACACAAACGAAAAGATAGCAATAACAGTTTGTTTCCAACACCATATGGGAATTCCGGTACTCGAGTTTGATGTGGATGAATTTGATTTTTGTAAATAAATTTAAACCGGTCTATTCTCAAATGTTTATAAAATATTTTTTGTAATTGCCCATATAATTTTCCCTTCAACCTCAGTGGCTCTTCTAGGTGACTAACCAAGATGCTACATATGAAATTTCCTTTGTTTTAGTTGATATAACACCTTCACACAATTAAAGTAATACAAATCGATAATCAAATTCCAACAAGAAAAAAATGTGTACACCCCCCCCCCCCCAACAAAAAAAAAGAAATGAAAAAGAAAAGAAAAAGAAAAGAAAGAAAAACCAATCACCCACCAAAAAAGGACTAAAATATATAAAGGGAATTATGTTTAGACTCCTTATCGTGTTTGGTTGCAAATTATATCAAAAATATGTATGTTTACATAACTTCATATATGTATACATGTTTTATATGTATGCATGTATATATGTTGATATGTGTTTGTGCATGCGCACATGTATGGACTATGGATGTATGTATGTGTGTAAACCATGCATGTCACTCTGTTGCAATTGTGCCCCTGTTGGTTTTAATGTGTGCATATATGATGCATGGATCAAGTTATACTTGGTAACACAAATCATATTCATGCACATGCAAAGATAGGATGCTTCAATGATAAAGTACATAAACACACACTCCACTGATCTTGATCACAAGAATGCTTAAAAATGAAAACTCAAATGTTTTCGAGATTTCACTATCCATCAATTCCCAAATCAGCATCTATAATAGTGTGTTGCATGTTGTGAGGTTCACGACTTTGAACTTGGAATGACCCAAATATGGAGATTTTCTATGTCCATGTATGCAAAGTGTGGACCTACCATTTAACCTATGATGACTAAATTTAAAAACTTGCATATTAAGTAGATAAAAAAATTGGATACAGTAGACAAAAATGATCAACAGTTTAGAAAAATCAGCTAGGAATATAGAACATGATCAACATTGTGCCAATAACAGTGTGTTAGGAATGGAGAACACATGCCATTTTCTTCGCATTTGTATTACAAGATATGTAGAACATAATCAATAGTGTAGATCTACTATTTCCCCTTGGACCAGTCACTGGAAATATAAAAAGAAAAGTTTAGATATTACATTTATTCATTGCCAATTAAGTTATTCTTTTAATATTTACTGAAATAGTAACAAAGAACCAACAAAAGCAGAAATATATGATTAGAAAAGTGAAGTAGAAATTGAGAAGTAGAAATTGAGATAAGAAAGTCATCATACCAGGAAAAAGAAATGAATTGTCATCACATCTGAAAATAATATTACAAGGAAATAGCACCCTAGTCTTGGAAGTTGAGTAAGCTTGGTTATTGCACTAAAGACGCATCTGCATACAGTTTAAGATAGAAAAGGAATAAATGAAAACATAACTTTATAATTCATAAAAAAAACATAACTTACAGATACAAATCATTTTATATGCTAATGACTGTACTAAAGTTTCTGATAATGAAGGAAACTACACTAATATTCATCTATATGACACTAAAAGAAGGGATCTTGAAGTTCATCCAGTAATTTCAACCTAGCCCACTTAAACTTTTGATAAGCATCCTATCTGGATTAAGCAGCACACACCTTTTTCCTCTTAATTGGTACAGTAGTGCAGATAAATTACAACTTGTCCTATACATCTAGGTCAAAGTGCCACATGGAAAGTCATTGGAAGTATCGGGGACAGTCATTGGAAGTATTAGTGTCAAACCATTGCAACAAAACTCTTAATCATGGTGAGGGTTGAGGTAAACATTTTGCTCTAACAATAACCTCAGTATTTTCTTTTCTAAATATGCTGCTTTAAATGTGAACTCCAGCAGCTGGATTTGAACCTGGGTAGCTTATCTACCACCTTAATGCAGCCACTGTACTGAAACTCCAAGCTGTGGAGAGGGTTGACAAGCTCATTTTTATACTCTGACAAGAGGTATTTATTTGAAAGGCAGCAGAAAGTGGCCTGGATTTTCAGATGATAATACCATAGAGATTGTTGGTAACATTAGTTACCAATAGTAATAGTTTTTAAAAGTAATGCCAACCATCAGTTATGTCTAGTAAAGAAAAGATGTTTCCTCGGTTAGATATGCAATCAGCCTCTTCTTTTGATCTATCAGAAAAATCTTAGAAAGCAGGTTGCTGGGAATGATTTAGTAAAATATGTTGGCCCAAGGTTACAATCACACCAGTTCCTTATTTTGATGATTACAAAACTTATGTAGTTATGAGGTACTAATCAAGTTCAAGTGTGTTCAAGTTTTTCGGGGTTCAAGAAGATTTAGGTTTCATTTTTTCTCAAAAGGAATGTGTTGAAGTACTCAAGTTTACTCAAGGAAAGGATTCAAGCTCGGACGATCGACGAATGAATTTTTGGATAAGCCCACTTGAAGGAGACTTAAAGGACATATGTAAGAAATTAGACAGTAAAAGATGTTGAATTGATGCTCAAGAATACACACACATACAAGATTTCAATATATAGTTTTTAGTTTTTGGTGTTTTAAACATGTTTTACAAAATGGTTATACATGTTTTATATTTTCTCAAGTTTCTATAACCAGTTACATACATGTATCTCATAGCCAAAATGTTGCCAAAACTAATTTTATATATATACAAATTATTTAAAAATATGTTCTGTTTCAAAAATTATCTTTAAAATGGTGTTTGTGGTAGGTCAATCGCCCACAGCTGCTGGTCGACCGGGCGGTCGGTCATTTGTGCACAAACTAATTGTGCACGTTTCCCGGTCGACCGCCAAACCTTGGCTGCCCTTTGTTTGGCACTTCGATCGACTGACACTCTGTCTATGTTATAGTAACGGCTAGTTTTCAAATCTGACTGATTTTTGACTTTGCTCCACGTATTTTTGCAATTTTTGGGTCTAATCACCCACTTAATACCTGATTTACTCATCTAATGACTTTTACCTATTGTCTATACATGGTTCATTTGTAGAGGATTAAAAACAAGAAAAAAAAAGTTTTTACAAGTTTATTAAAGAAAATCAAGTTTAATTCAAAGATAAAATTTTCTAGTTTTCAAGTTTCATGAGCTCTCAATTCCAAATCAATTTCTACAAGTTTGAAGCTCTCAAATTCAGTTCAAATTCATTCTTTTAAACTGAATTTTCACTCACACAAACTTCTCGAGCTTCATTTCTCATCTATACTCTAGAAAGTTGTAAAGAAAAGGTTGTGATCTTCGTGCTCACCAAGAGCTTGAAATTTTCGTTAGTTTTATGCTACCTCTTGTGTAAAGGATTGAAGGTTGAAATTATGCACTTCAGATTTTGTGTAGACCATTGTAGTTTCTTTGTGGAAGATCCTAAGTGAATAGTGGAAATCCTTCACGCGGTGAAGGCGGGGAGTAGAGCGAGTTGCTCGAACCTCGAAACAAATTTCTTGTGTTTGTGATTGCTTTCTCTCTCACTCTTACTCCTTTTTATTACTTACACTTGTGTTATTGCTTTCATTGCGCCTCACTCTACTTGCTATATATTGCGTACATCATTCATACTTGTCGATTTTTCTCATTCAAGTAAGAAGACGATTAAGCATCTCAACTCTTCATCTAGAGGAATTTAGAGGAGAAGTTCTAGAGCTCTTAATTGAGAATCTGGCTTCACTTCTTGTTTTTGAGTTGACTGTTTTCGTTATTCATTTTAATGGTTGCATTTCCGCATTTGATTAGCATATCACATATTCACCCATCCCCCCCCTCTAGGTGAACTTTCAATTAGTATCAGAGCTTAGGCTCTAGTTTTTGATTTAACCACCTTAGAGAGATGCTAATCATTCATTTGCATCATTTGCTTGCTATACATACTAGTATACATGTCTGAAGGATCAAGACTCCACACAAGTTTGATAGCCTTAACTTTCTCATATGAAAAGTTAGATTGCCGCGTTCTTGCAATCTCTAGGAAGCCGGGTTGCAAAGGCGATGACCGAACCCTTTAGTGTACCCGATGGTGATAAGGATACTTGGTCTGATGTTGCCACCAATGAGTTTGATACTAATGCTAAAGCACACTATGTCTTACTTCAAGCCTTGAATGATGATGATATTTTTAGGGTAAGTCATTGCAAATCTGCCTATGAGATTTGGTGACACTTAGTTGTCACACACGAGGGAAGATCACAAGTCAAGAGATCCAAAATTGTTTTCTTACGTTCCTAATATGAAAATGTTAGCATGAAAATGAGATTATTGATGATATGATCACCAAGTTTACTAAAATTACAAATGATCTTGCTTTTCTAGGTGATGAAATTGACAATGATCAAAAGGTGAGGAAGGTCATTCGTGCTCTTCAACCATCCTGGGAGGTCAGGCCTATTACTTTGAAGGAGCTCAATGACAAGGAAGAGATGGAGCTCATTGGTCTTATTGGGAACCTTAAGACCCTGAGATGGAAAGATAAGTTAGAGAAGAGAAGGCACCCCAAAAAAAGAAGACACAATTGCCTTCAAATCTACTCCCACCATCTCCGATGAAGAAAAAGATGACCAAGAAGATGATGAAGATTTGTCCATTCTCGTAAAGAATGTGAGGAGAGTGTACAACAAGGCCAAGTTCAACAATCAAAGAAGATGGCAAGGAAAGGAGAAAAAGAAAATAGTTTGCTACAATTGTAAGAGACACAGACACATCATTGCCGATTGCCCAAAGACCAAGAGCAAACCTACAACTTTAAGAAGCCCTACAAAAAGGTCTTGAAAGCAACTTAGGATTCAGAGAGTGAATCCGATGAAGAGGTAGATACGGCAAATGTGTTTCATGACTAATGAGAACATACTCAAGGTAACTCCCGAAACAACTCTTGATGATTGTGACTTATCAATGGATGAACTTGGTGAAGCTTTAAAAAACTTTCTAACAATGATTTTTTTCAAAAGGAAGCATTAAAAATGAAAAAAAATGAACTTCTTCAAAATCAATTAGTTGTTATTTCAAAAGAAAAGAAAATTTTATCTTCTACTCTTCAAAAGACACAATGATTTTGACGCATACAAATTTTTTTGTAAAGTCAAATTTTCAAGCATTGATGAAAATGAGATTTCCACAATGAAAAATAAGATTAACACTTTGAGTAATGTTTTGAAAAAGTGTGAATTTGACAAAGATAGATTAGAAGTCATGTTTACAAAGAGGCAAACTCAATGGAAATCATCCACTCATCATATTTCTTACACACCATCATGCTCACGCATAAGCACAACCACATGCTCATCACACTCCACCTGTCCATGCTTATCATACTCACATAGATCATGCATTTTTATATGCTAAGGTATAGATGTGCACCTATTGTGGCCGAAAATATCACTTGGCTAAGTTTTGCTATAATAAGATAAATATTTCAAATAGTCATGTATAGGTTCGAAAAACTAATATTTTAGGACCCACGAAATTTTGGGTACCAAAGTCAACGTCTATTTTAAATGATATAGGTACACGCCAAGGCTCCAAGACATAAGGAGCGGTGGTACCTTGACAGTAGTTGCTCAAGGCACATGACATGGGATATCAACTTTACAACTCTATCAAGGTACCATGAATGTGGCACCGTCACCTTCGGAGATGACTCAAAAGGGTAAAATCGTTGGTATAAGTAATATCAAGATTGACTCATCTCCTTTAATTGAGAATGTTGTTTTGGTTGATGGTCTTAAGTATAATCTTTTAAGCATTAGTCTACTAAGTGACAGGTTTAAAAGTTGTTTTTGATGACTTGTGATATTTTAGATAAAAAAATAAATACTTGTGTTCTTTCGATTTTTGTGAAAATAATGTTTAATGATTGATATGTTAAATTTACATTGCAATGCAACTTGTTTGAATGTTTTTAATGAAAATTCTTGATTATGGCATAGAAGACTAGATCATGTTTCGTTTGACCATCTATCTTGAATTAATTCTAAAGAATCAGTGATAGGTATTCCTAACTTAAAATTTGAAACGGACCGCATTTGTGATGCGTGCCAACTTGAAAAATAAATCAAGTCCTTTTTCAAATCAATCAAAGATATCATGACATTAAGACCTCTAGAGTTGATACATATGGATTTGTTTGATCCAACTCTAACCAAAAGTCTTAGTGAAAACCATTTTGTTTTTGTTTGATTTTTCAAGGTTTACATGGGTTTTCATTTTAAAACATAAAGATGAATCTTGTTCGCATTTTCATGTTTTTAGAAAAAGAGTTGAGAAAGAAAAAGATTTTTCAATTTTGCGCATTAAGAGTGATAGAGGTGATGAATTTATCAACCATTCTTTTACATCTATTGTGAGAAAAATGGAATCAAACATGAGTTGTCATGTCCTAGAACTACACAACAAAATGGAGTCGTTGAAAGGAAGAATCGTACTTTTCAAGAAATGGCTAGGACTATGATCAGTGAATACGGACTCCCTCAATATCAATGGGCCGAGGCCTACGCTTCATGTTACATTGGGAATAGAATTTATTTCTGCAAAAATATCCGTTGGAGAAAAGTCAAAATCAGTCAGATTTGAAAACTAGTCGTTACTGTAGCAGAGACTGACTGTTAGTCAACCAGTTGGTCGACCGGCCGGCTTAGTTCAAAACTAGCTGTTGCACTGACATGTGGAACAGTCGACTGGCCGGTAGACTGAAGGGCCAAACAGAGGGCAGCCAAGGTTTGGCGGTCGAACGACAAACGTGCACAAATAGTTTTGTGCCCAAACGGTCAACCACCCGGTCGACCGATAGCTGTGCATATCCTTTGCACATAGGGCGGTCGACCGATCGGTCAATCGACCTACCCCAAAAACCATTTTGAAGATAGTTTTTTTAACAGAACATATTTTTAAATAATTTGCACATGTATAAAAATAGTTTTGGCAACATTTTGGCTATGAGATACACGTAAAAAATAGATATAACTGGCTATAGAAACTTGAGAAAATATAAAATATATATCAATAACTATTTTGTAAAACATTGTAACACCTCGATCCCGCAGATACGGAGACGTTATTGCGACGTATATACGCAGGTCGGAAATACCCTCACGTATATACACTAAGCATCAGTACAGGCAAGAATTAGTACAGACAAGAATCAGAGTACGAAAGCACGTGGTTCATTATACATTCCAACATATGAGTACAATTACAAAGTTAGCACCTGATGTGACACAATATTACAAGAATATTACATCACTGATAGGCACAATTGCGAGAATACAAGATGTACAGGAATGAACAGTACAAAAAGCGTTCACGAGTTTACAGAAGGAAAACTCGAGAGTCACACAAGGGGCCTAGAAGGATAGGGCTCTGGACGGTCTGTCGGTGATCCACGCTACCGCTGTACCTCTCAGGTCAGCAACTGGGAGAATCCACGAGCTCCAAGCTCTAAGACCTGGACATGAGGTTCCAGGGGAGTCAGGACTCCCCAGCGAGTGGTGATGCTAATGCCAAATGGCGTGCATAGATAAACACTCGTATATCGATAAATTCGAATCATAAACATGCATTGAAAACCGTGTCATGAGCACAAGCATACAGGAGCAGGTAGATAAACAGCAAGTGATATCAAGTAGGAAATACTCATGATATAATAAGATAAGAGCAGGAGACTGGTGGAATAGAATACAAGTGGTAAGGCAGGATGTAAACAGATATAATATAATATAATAAGGGTCATAAACCGGAAATCCGATGTAAAATCCGATGAAAGTAAACTCAGCAAAGCATACAACGGATCCATAGTTGACATCTTTTACTATTATTATTACTCGTCTTACCCAGATGTCTACATATGTGAACTAGCGTCCCAGCACACATATATCCACATCTAAGTAAAGCAAGGTTGTTATTGAAAACCAACGTGGTATCAACGAACAATGTTTACAGTGGGTCCCGTGCATACCTGGAACCACGGCCCAAGATGTTCCGTTGTTGGAAGAAGGAACCTACCGCAAGGCGATCAGGAGGGTCTTATAGGATGCCCTTTTCAAGATGGTACAAAGGAGGGAGCCAGCACTCCCCTCGATCGCCTGGAGGCCCTCAGGCCAAACCGAAAGTTTGTTACACAACATACCTAATACCACTATAAACATGAACATGTATTGATATTCGCAAGTTTCCCCCGACCTGATGTAAGTTGTCCCATTTTATGCTTTATTAGATAATCATCAGATTTCAGGAATGAGCAGGAACAAGCCAGGAATATCAGAAATACAGGTGTATCAGGAGTACAGCTTGTACTGAGATATATCAAGATGTAAGCAAGATGTTAGGTCATCATTCCAGTTATCGTGATAATTATAAGAGTCAAGTACGTCATGTCAGGTGTCAAGTGATAGTATGACAGGAGGGTGATATTAGGCAGGTGACAAGTCATGTCATAACAAGGAGCAATTGTCAATAGTAGCATGTCAGGTGTCAGGTGTCAGTTGATAACACATCAGTTGTTAAGTGATACAGAAAAATAGTACCGATAAACGAGATCGATACGGATACCGAAAAATCATGCAGTTTCAGGAAAAACAGTATTAGTAAGATTTCAAACTCTTCACAACCATTAATAGAAAATTTAATAGACTAGCAAGCAGGTAATTAGCGAACAAGCGACATCCAAGCGGAGCTAAGCAAGCTGGAGGTACGGACAACAAACAGTGTTTAACACTAGAATGCCTGGCAAGGTTACCAGGACGACTCGGCTTAAAGTGCGAGTAAAAAATCCGACAGCATCTCACCTTGACGAATCTAGTGGTAAAGCGCTGAGCGCTAAGCATGCCTACCCGGCAGAGCTAAAAGACCTGACGATCTGAGCGCACTTCTCTTTCGAGGTAGTGGGCGAACCCGAGGGCTAAAGTTCGCTCAGGGTCTAAGCGCACTCTCGTTAGCTACCACGAAACCCATAAGGGTACAGACCTGAAACCATTAGGTAGCCAGCCCGGGAGTGGGCAGAAACTCAGAGTCGGTACGAGAGTACCTGCACGAGATGTTAGTACCACACGAGCATACACACAAGCGTGATAATATCTAGACTATCGTGGAGTGGAGAAGCCCGGAGGCTGATAAGGCCCGGAGGCCAAATAGAAAGCCTGAAAGCTGATAGGGCCCGGAGGCCAAGTAGAGAGCCTGAAGGCTAACGACCACGAAGGGTCGGCCACGCATGATATAAAGCAGTAAAAGAGTACATCACAGGCATGGTATATGTGCAAGAAGCAAGCTATCCTATTACAAGCATTCGTCACAGGCATATACAAGTACAATCACGGGCACTTGGCCACATACAAATACAAAGGGCACCACCCAATACAAAATACATTTAAATACGAAATAAAATACACGTCGACCCGACGAAGCGGGAAAACCTAAATAAAGGCGAGGACACTCGCCTAAATCTACGGAAAAACTGAAATCTCCGAAATCCCTGGAACTCGCGCACTCACCATAAAATATAATATATATATATATATATATAATTTTTAGAGAGAAGAGAGAAATAGTTAGAGAGAAAGTCCTAGAAAGAGAAAAAGAGATTTAGAGAGAAATGGAGTTAGAGAGAATATTTAGAGAAGAGAGTTTAGAGAGAGAATGAGAATAGGAGAGAAAGAGAGAGTAGAGAGAGAAATAGTAGAGAGCGGAGAGAGAGAAGATAGAGGAACGGAGAGAGAAAGAACCGGAGAGAGATAAGAGAGAGAAGGGCTAGGGCTGCTCATGCAGCCCCTGATCAAGAAGGGCCCACGGCTTCCCGTGGGCCCGGGGGGCCTGGTCGGCCCTCTGTCGGCCAGGGAGTTGGCCGGCGGCAGCCTTGACCGCCGACGGCACCCAACAGAAGAGGGAAGAGAGAGAAAGAAAAGAAGAGAGAAAAAGAAAGAAGAAAAGGAAGAAGAAAAGGAAAAGAAAAAGAAGGAAGAAGAAAAAGAAAATAGGAGGAGGGGGGTTGCCGGCGAGGTGGGGTTGGCGCTGAAGATGGCCGCTGGCCTTTGTTGGAGGAGAAGAGAAGTTGAGAGGAGAGGAATTTGGGATATTGGAGATGGAGATGAAGAGATTTGAGAGAGAGTGAGAATTTGTGATAGAGAGATGGAGATTGAGGAAGAGGGAGGGAGAATTTGAGAGGGGGAGAAAGGAGGAGGAGGCGCTGTGTTGGCGCCAGGGGAGGAGAAGGAAAAATGGGAAAGAAAGAGAAAGGAAAAGAAAGAAAAAGGAAAAGGAAAAAAAAAAGAAAAGGGGGAAGATATTTTGGGTGTTATGTGGTTGAGGATTTTAAGGGAAAAAGAAAAGAAAAAAGGAAAAATAGAGGAAAAGGGAGTGGATGGGAAAAATTAGGATGGAAAGAAAAAGAAATAAAAGAAAATTATATAGATAATACTCCGGATCTGAGAAAATCCCAAAAACACCGAAAATGCCAGAAAATTGAACTGATCCAGAAAGATCTCGTAAAATTCGTTAAAATAGTAAATAAATATTATTTTAAGCTACATGGCGAAATCAGTTTTCAAAAATATAATCCCGTTTTCAAATTAAAAATCTTGAAGTCAACCGTAGATACCGATTCGGCTGGATTTTGATAAATTCTAAAAAATCTCAGAAAATATATTAAAGGAGAAAATATGATTCTAAAAAGCAATGTGAAAGCGGAATCTAGAAATTCAATTCCGATTGTAAACTAAAAATCCTGGAATCAACCAGTGATACTAGCCGACACCAAATCCGGTGAAATTTTGATAAATTCAGAAAAATCTCAGAAAAAGTATTTAGATAGAAAATATGATTTTAAGAAATAATGTGAAAGTTGTTTCTAAAAATTCAACTCCGTTTGTAAATTTAAAATCCGAGAATCGGTCTGCGGCACTGGTCGACACCAGTTTTGAAGATTTTCAATTTAATTCAGAAAAATCACAAAAAATCATAGAAAATCTAGAATATTGGAAAACGATATTTGAAACTGAAATCGATCAAATCTGACCACCGAAAAGGCTAAATCGAGCAATACACTAGGATCGGGTCCCTGGTTCAGACTAAGGCCGACTCCGAGTCCACGATCCGGATCCAAAACAAAACGATCATATAAATAATTCATAATACAAAACAAATATAGGAAGCAAATTGAAAAATACGATCAAAAAATCTGAATAAGCAACTAAGTACGTATTCCAGGAGCGGGGTGTTACATTCCATCCACCTTACAAAAATTGTGTCCTCGCAATTTTAATAAAGGGTAAAATGAACAGAAAAGGGACAGGAACGAGAATTATACCAATCAAGATATGAATAACTAAGGTAAGTCTCCCAAGTCCACTGAAGATGATCGAAAAATAGATATCATCTGCCCTTCCTGCTGTATAAATCTTCGAACGATGTCCAATAATACTGACCTGATAACACTGCTTTGCAATAGAATACCCGTTGTACTGCATACTTAATATCACTCCGAGAATAAGCCAGAATACTGAAGATAAAGAAAAACCTGATAATACTGAGCATAAATAAAGAAGACCGATAGTTAAGAATTCCGAAGACCAGATATCGATCACCCTGAATAATATAGCCAAGAATAGGGAATAACTGTAGAAACATCTGAATGCCGACTTCTGAAAGATAATCGGATCGTGAATCAAATACCCGAGCTTCATAGAGTTAGCCGAAGAGATCATATAATAGCTTCATTCAGAACCAGCCGCTACCTCTCTAGTCTATCCATATCTTAAATTGGTATAAAGGCCATAAAAAACCAAAACAGTGGAAGATGGAAGGGATTAGGAATCAAAGGAAAGATGATCAAGAAAAAATAGATAACTTTGTACTTGTAGTTGGACTGTATAACCGGGATTCATGCATTCCAATTACAAATTTCTTTACCATTAATTTGTTGTCTGGACGTACAGAGGATGTGAGAGCCTAGGCTCTGATACCATCTTGTAACGTCCCGATCCCGCGGGTACGGAGACGTTACAGCGACGTATATATGCAGGTCAGAAATACACTCACGTATATACGCTAAGCATCAGTACAGGCAAGAATCAGAGTACGGAAGCACATGGTGCATTATACATTCCAACATAAGAGTACAATTACAAAGTTATCACCTGGTGTGACACAATAATATAAGAATATTACATCACTAATAAGCGCAATTGTGAGAATACAAGGAGATGTACAGGTATGAACAGTACAAAAGGCATTCACGAGTTTACAGAAGGAAAACTCGAGAGACACACAGGGGGCCTAGAAGGATAGGGCTCTGGACGGTCTGTCAGTGATCCACGCTACTGCTGTACCTCTCAGGTCAGCAACTGGGAGAATCCACGAGCTCCAAGCTCTGAGACCTGGACATGAGGATCCAGCGGAGTCAGAACTCCCCAGCGAGTGGTGATGCTAATGCCAAATTTCGTGCATAGATAAACACTCGTGTATCGATAAATCCGAATCATAAACATACATTGAAAATCGTGTCGCGAGCACAGGCATGCAGGAGCAGGTAGATATACAACAAGTGATATCAAGCAGGGAATACTCAAGATATAATAAGATAAGAGCAGGAGACTGGTGGAATAGAATACAAGTGGTAAGGCAGGATGTAAACAGATATATAATAAGGGTCATAAACCGGAAATCTGATGTAAAATCCGATGAAAGCAAACTCGGCAAAGCATACAATGGATCCATAGTTGGCATCTTTTATTATTATTATTACTCGTCTTACCCAGATGTCTAGATGTGTGAACTAGCGTCCCAGCACACATATATCCACATCTGATTAAAGCAAGCCTGTAGTTGGAAACTAACGGGGGTATCAACGAACAATGTTTACAGTGGGTCCCGTGCATACCCGGGACCACGGCACAGGATGTTCTGTGCTGGAAGACGGAACCTACCGCGAGGCGATCAGGAGGGTCTTATAGGATGCCCTTTTCAATATGATACCAAGAAGAAGGGAGCCAGCACTTCCCTCGATCGCCTGGAGGCTCTCAAGTTAGACCGGAAGTTTTAGTTACACAACATACCTAATACCACTGTAAACACGAACATGTATTAATATCCGCAAGTTTCTCCCGACCCGATGTAATTTGTCTCATTTTATGGTTTATTAGATAATTATCAGATTCTAAGAATGAGCAAAAACAAGCCAGAAATATCAAGAATAAAGGTGTATCAGGAGTACAGTTTGTACTGAGATATATCAAGATGTAAGCAAGATATCAGGTCATCATTCCCGTTATCGTAATAATTATAAGAGTCAAGTACGTCATGTCGGGTGTCAAGTGATAGCGTAACAAGAGGGTGATATTAGGCAAGTGACAAGTCATGTCATAACAAGGAGCAAATGTCAAGTGGTAACATGTCAGGTGTCAGGTGATAACACATCAGTTGTTAAGTGATACAGGAAAATAGTGTTGATAAACGAGATCGGTACGGATACCGAAAAATCATGTAGTTTCAGGAAAAAAAGTATTAGTAAGATTTCAAACTCTTCACAACCATTAATAGAAAAATTAATAGATTAGCAAGCAGGTGATTAGCGAGTAAGCAACATCCAAGCGGAGCTAAGCAAGCTGGAGGTACGGACTGCAAACAGTGTTTAACACTAGAGCGCCTGGCGAGGTTACCGGGACGACTCGGCTTAAAGTGCGAGTAAAAAATCCGACAGCATCTCACCTAGACGAATCTAGTGGTAAAGCGCTGAGCATGCCTACCCGGCGGAGCTAAAAAACCTGACGGTCTGAGCGAACTTCTCTTTCGAGGTAGTGGGCGAAATCCCGAAGGTTAAAGTACGTTCGGGGTTTAAGTGCACTCTCATTAGCTACCACGAAACCCATAAGGGTACAGACTTGAAACCATTGGGTAGCCAGCCTAGGAGTGGGCAGAAACTCAGAGTCGGTATGAGAGTACTTGCACGAGATGTTAGTACCGCACGAGCATACATACAAGCGTGATAATATCTAAACTACAGTGGAGTGGAGAAGCCCGGAGCCTAATAGGGCCCGGAGGCCAAGTAGAAAGCCCGAAAGCTGATAGGGCCCGGAGGCCAAGTAGAGAGCCCGGAGGCTAACGACCACGAAGGGTCGGCCACGCATGATATAAAGCGGTAAAAGAGTACATCACAGGCATGGTATATGTGCAAAAAGTAAACTATCCTAGTACAAGCATTCGTCACAGGCATATACAAGTACTATCACGGGCACATGACCACATACAAACAAAGGGGCACCGCCCAATACAAAATATTTTAAATACGAAATAAAATACACGTCGACCCAACGAAACGAGAAAACCACCCAAATCAAGGTAAGGACACTCACCTAAATCTTCAGAAAAGCCGAAATCTCTGAAATCCCTGTAACTCGCGCACGTGCCATAATATATAATTAATAAATATATATAATTTTTAGAGAGAGAAAGAGAAGAGGAGAGAGAGAAGAAAGAGAAAGAGTTAGAGAGAAAGACCTAGAAAGAGAAAGAGAGATTTAAAGAGAGGGTTTAGAGAGAGAATATCTAGAGAGAGAAGGAGAGAGTTTAAAGAGAATGAGAATAGGAGAGAGAGAGTAGAGAGAGAAATAATAAAGGAGAGAGAGTAGAGAAGGAACGAAGAGAGAGAGCTGAAAAGAGAGAGAACTGGAGAGAGAGACGAGAGAGAGTGAGAGAGGAAGGCTGGGGCTGCTCATGCAGCCCTTGATCAAGGAGGGCCCACGGCTCCCCGTGGGCCCAGAGGGCCCAGGGAGTTGGCCGGCGGCGGCCTTGGCCGCCAACGGCGCCCAACAGAGGGATGAGGAAGAGAAAGAAAAAGAAAGAAGAAAAGAAAAAGAGGAGGAGGAGGGGGCTCGCCGGAGCTGGCCGCCGGCCCGGGGCGCCAGCGAGGTGGGTTTGGCGTTGAAGATGGCCGCTGGCCTTTGTTAGAGGAGAATAGAAGTTGAGAGGAGAGGAATTTGAGAAATTGGAGATGGATATGAAGAGATTTGAGAGAGAATGAGAATTTGTGATAGAGAGATGGAGATTGAGGAAGAGGGAGGGAGAAATTGAGGGGGAGGAAGGAGGCGGCGGCTATGTTGGCGCCAGGGGAGAAGGAAAATGGGAAAGAAAGATAAAGGAAAAGGAAAAGGAAAAGGAAATAAAAAAAGAAAAGGAGGAAGATATTTTGGGTGTTATGTGGTGGAGGATTTTTGGGGAAAAAGAAAAGAAAGAAAAAAGGAAAATAGAGGAAAAGGGAGTGGATGGGAAAATTGGGATGGAAAGAAAAAGAAAGAAAAGAAAATTATATAGATAATACTCCGGATCCAAGAAAATCCCAAAAAACACCGAAAATGTCAGAAAATTAGACTGATCCGGAAAGATCTCGTAAAATTCTTAAAAATAGTAAATATTATTTTAAGCTACATGGTGAAATCAGTTTTCAGAAATAAAATCCCATTTTCAAATTAAAAATTCTGAAGTCAACCGTCGATACCGGCCTTATATCGCGGTTCGGCTAGATTTTGATAAATTTTGAAAAATCTCAGAAAATATATAAAGGAGAAAATATGATTCTAAGAAGCAATGTGAAAGCAGAATTTAGAAATTCAAATCCGATTGTAAACTAAAAATCTTGAAATCAATCAGCGATATTGGCCGACACCAAATCCGGTGAAATTTTGTAAATTCAAAAAAATCTCAAAAAAATATTTAGATAGAAAATATGATTTTAAAAAATAGTGTGAAAGTTATTTCTAGAAATTCAACTCTGTTTGTAAATTAAAAATCTGAAAATCGGTCAGCGGCACTAGTCGACACCAGTTTTGAAGATTTTCAATTTAATTCAAGAAAATCCCAAAAAATCATAGAAAATCTAGAATATTGAAAAACGATGTTTGAAACTGAAATCGGTCAAATCTGACTACCGAAAAGACTAAGTCGAGAAATACACTAAGATCGGGTCTCCGGCTCAGACTAGGACTGACTCCGAGTCCACGAATCCAGATTTAAAGTAAAACGATTATATAAATAATTCATAATACAAAACAAATATAGGAAGAAAATCGAAAAATACGATCGAAAAATCTAAATACGCAACTAAGTATGTATTACAGGAGCGGGGTGTTACAAACATGTTTAAAACACCAAAAACCAAAAACTATATATTGAAATCTTGTATGTGTGTATTCTTCAGCATCAATTTAACATCCTACACTTAAATATTCAAATTTCTTACATGGATTCTTCAAGTTTTCAAGTCTCCTTCAAGTGAGCTCTTCCAAAAATCCATTTGTTGATCATCCGAGCTTGAAGTCCTTCCTTGAGTAAACTTAAGTCCTTCAACACTTTCTTTTTGAGAAAGAATGAAACCTACATCTTCTTCAACACTAAAAAACTTAAACACACTTGAACTTGTTTAATACCTCATAACTACATGAGTTTTGTAATCATCAAAACAAGAGACTGGTGTTATTGTAACCTTGGACCAACAATCTCCCCTTTTTTTATGATAACAAAACACATGAGTTATTTATCAAAAACAATATGAAGAGCTTGAAAAGTTCTCCCCTCAAATTATGCTTTTTTGAATTCAAGTTTAATATGACTAAAAGATTTTGTCAATATAATCAAGTCGCATGCATGCATATATAAAAATTCAATAATTTAGAACAATATGCATAAATAGCCATCCATCAATGCCTCCTTCCACCAACAACATATACAATAAAGTAAAGAGTACTTAACTAACTATTGCATAAAACATGAGTAAATAGATTTAAAACAAAATAACTATAAATAAATACAATTCTTCTCTCCTTTTTTGTCATACATTAAAAAGGAGCAAATTTTGAAAACATGATACCAATTAAAAAAATAGAAACATGGATACCAATTGAAAGATACCAATAAAAAAACATGTAAGCTAATCAAAATAAACATCGATATTTGAAACCAATTGGAAAACAAGTAAAAGAAATACCAATTGAAAGATACCAATTTTTTAAAAAAAAAAATCTAAGCTTAGGAATCATGAATCTATCATGCAAACATTCAATTCACCACAATTAAAAGAAAATCTATTAAATCAAGTGGTTTTGTAAAAATGTCGGCCAATTGAAAATCGGTAGAAATATAATCAATTTCAATATCACCTTTTTCATAATGATCTATAAGAAAGTGATATCGAATCTCTATATGCTTGGTCTTACTATATTAATTTGCATTCTTGGTCATATGAATAGTACTAACATTATCACAAAATATTTTAATATGATCATAGTGCAAATTATAATCAAGGAGAGTATGTTTTATTCAAAAAACTTGTGCACAACAAGCCCCGGCTGCAACATACTCCGCCTCGGCGGTTGAGAGGGCCACGAAAATTTACCTATCGCCTATTCACCACACCCCCCTTTCTAGGTGAACTTATACAATAGTGGTAGCACAAGTGGGTATGAAAATGATTAGAATGTTAACACAAATTCTCAACTACCCAAGCCTTGATATCTCGTCTGATAGAATTCCGCATGCTCTTAACATTTCTTACCAAGATAGAATTTCATAATGCTTTTCATAACACGATTACATCACCATAGACCTGTAGCCTTAACAGCCTCATGTGACAATGAAAAACAAGAAAAGCTACGCAGATCAGGTTTATAAAATTGGAGATTTCCATGAAATATCTCAATTTCGAGAATGGTGCTTTATGATTAAAAAGAAAAAAAGAAAACTAGTTGAAAGTTATTCCTTGAAAAATCACTAAGATAGATTGGAAGGTATGATATTTGGATACTTGCACATGGATATCCTTAAAGTAATGAAATTAGGTGCACTGGATGGTCTCAGGCAAAATAATCGAAACTTTTTTAAACCCACCCACTACATCAGCCCTTAGCTTAACCGGTAATTTGAAACCTTCTAGACATGAATATAATGTAAGTGGTATCAAATTCGGAGCTTACATGACAAGCATAAAAGGGATGAACAACTTGAAAATAAGCAGGGCTGCCATGAGAAAAGGCTGCATTTGAGAAGTAACAATATTAGCAACAGAACCAGGATTGTTGATATAATCTATGAAAAAAGCTTGTCAAAAATAAATAAATTTAATATCCTTACACTGAAGATTGTGATGAAACGATAAACAGATGAAATCTCAAAGCTTGCTATACTTGCGAAATTACCAGTTCCAAAGAAGGCGACATTAAACAAGACCATCTGTTGAGAACAACCAGAATAATATATAAGTAAAGAACTACTTATGAAGCTATTGATTACTGATATGAACAAAGAAGGAAAAGGTGGGAAATGTCAACAAAATAAAGATAAGATAAAAACAAATCATGTGATTTCCCTTTCCTCTCTCACGGATCAACAGGAGACAATTCTGAGGTGAAAAGCCCAGATGATGTGAATGTGAAAAGAATAACATATAACAGTATGACAAAATTATTCTCATGAACAAGACTAGAAGAAGAAACATGAAACATAATATCAGGTAAAACTTTAACTTGGACAGAGATTCATACTGTTCCATATAAGAAAACATCAAAATAACTTACAAAAGTTAATGGAATCCTTAAATGAGAGAGCTTCAACGATCTTCCATCCTTGCTCCCACCAAGTTTATCGTCCAGGTTTTCTACATAGCAAGGAGATTCTTGGTTTTCGGTTGAAGAGAGTATTGCACACTCAACCAAAATCCATCCCATGAGTACTAGTGCGAGCGCACCATAAAAGACAGCTTCATATCTGCAGAAAAAAAAAATATGAATATATGAGTCAGCATTTAAATTTCCCCATGGACCATAAATAGAAGAACAGCACAAAAGAAGAATAACTACCCAATAGACAACAGCAGAAATGGAGGAGCGAAACCCAGGAAGATAGAGGTGAGACGTGATAAAAGTCCATTTGGTGAAAACAATGGCAAGAGCATTGAGATGCCTGTGACGAAAACAATATATGCGATAAATACAGTCCATCAGAAACATCTCTGATTATATTACTCCAGTAACTAGAAGGATTTTAAATTTGAGAAAGCTGTAAAAATAAAGTAGAATCATAATCGACAACAACACTGCAGAAGTTGATTCGTGGGAGGTCCAAAGGCTCAAGACCAAGCTACAGCCTTTGTTCCAAAATAATAATAATGAGAAAAAAACAACAATTATCATTAAGCATTTATCCTAACGTTGTAGGGTTGACTACACGAATCCTTTTTCTCCATTCAGCTCTGTTAAGAGCCACCTCTTTGTTAAATTAACCATATCATTTCCACAATCTCAATTCATGTTCTCTTAGGTAGAGTCCAAGCCACTCATTCAACTATGACACCATCACCAACCCCATTACCACTCATAACTGGCACATCTAGAGTGCTAGTCTACCAGCACAACAACCAGCCCTTTAGATACTAAAGCCAAGGTATGGTACCAATACAAGACCACTATAATGTCCTCCCCGCCCTTTCTTTACAATGCTACAAACACTAGTTTCACAATTATTTGACCGGGCTGGATTGGTGGGCCTTCAGCATCATTCTTACCCTCTGCCACCTTAAGTTGGGCACATTCCACCATCGAACTTCAGTTATTGCAGGATCAGAGAACCCCTAAGCTCAAGCTTTTCCTTGCAATGACCCCTGTTGAGCTCCACCTCCACGCCAGAATGTTTAAGTTGGAGCACCATTGAACAGCACACCCCCCACAATACAAGGATATAATACTAATTGTAGGTCTTGGATAAAGGTGCACCTCAATCTTCCCCTAGATTTCCCGAAGAGAGTCAATTCACACATCGCGAGATATAGGGAATCTAGAATTCCTTTACAATGATGTTGTCCTGACCACCAATGGAGGGATTTTCGGCCTTTAGGGGCTCGCTGGACCACTGTATAGCGTGCATGATTTGCTGAGCCAAGAAAACTTAGGTTTTGAAAGGGTTGGATGGCTCCTGATTTCTTATGTGTTTTGTTAGCGTTAGCGCTGTCTTCTGGTGGAACCTAAGTTGTATTTTCCAATTCCATTTTATCTGTGCGCGCACACAGAGAGGGGGGGGGGGAGGAAGGGAGGGAATTTTGCTTGTTCTTGGCAAGAGGGGGGGGATTTGCTTTTTCTTGGCAATAGAGACATCCCAGATTATTTGATATAATTTGTCCATTAGATTAATGTCAATCTAACACCATCACTTTTAACTCATCTATCTGCATTATCAAAACAGATATAATTTGATGAAATTTCTTTTGTACAACATATATGCATTTGACCAGTTGTGTTATAGCTAATCAAGGATGATAAACAGCACTCATAAGTGTGATAATCAATATCTAGACTTTATTTATGCCATAATTACTTTATTGACAATACATTAGGAAGTAGATGTCTCATTTTTTGCATTACTTCATGGAAAATTGTCAATCATTGACCAGGCTACACTTATACATGCTAGTTTATAGTTTGCCTCTTTTAGATTATCAATGAGCTGAAGGGAACTTTTCTATAAAATGGTTACACAACTAGACATCATTCATGGATCTGAATGTTGAGCAGTAAAAAAACAAGCCTCATAAAATGAGTCTAGCCACGTCGAGAATGATCACCTTTGATGGCAAATGTGTAAAAATAAGACCATGAGAAATTAGAGGTAGCTTCATTTGAGGATAAGATGAGGGAAATTAACTTGAGATGGTCCATACTGTGATTAGAAACCAAGTGCCCTGTTAGGCGCACTAGCTTCAGTAAGTGAGCACTGATTTATTGTAGATTCTAGAAGGCAAGAGCAGTCGAACTGAAAAAGAAGTCCAAATAAGACGATTCAAGCGGCTACATAAAGATAATTGAAAGGGATACAAATTCAAATGTTGACAACTTTTCAGTTTGACTGTTTGAGTGCCCGTTTCCGCAATTACCGCCAGATGGTTGCAGCACAAATCAGACTCAATGAGCTAAAGTCAGATTAGGAGTCCTCTTGTATTCATTATTGGAATGTCTCTATAGTCTATAAATACATCTGGAAACTTGTAAAAATCAATCCTTTCAACAAGCTTTACAATTTAGATTTTAGTTTCTCCTTTGTAAATAAACTCTTCATTAATTAAAAACTCTGGCTTTTGAAGAAGAAATTCTAATGCTTTAAAAGAAGATCAGAGAAGAAGCATCACTCAAGGATTAGACGTGATCACGGTATTATCCTTTCTCTTTCTCTTTTAATTTACTATATGAAAATGGATTTCATGTTCATTGTTTTGCTTTGCAACTTCTTTATAATGAAATAAATCTTCATAACTAGGGCATTGACGTAGGCAATCTATTTGAAGATTAAATCTTATTATCGTGTTAGTTTCTATGCTACTACTTCGTTCTTCATGTTAGATTATTGTCATGTTAAGTTTCTATTTTCGTTCCTCATGTGATAAGTTGACGTACGCAAGTATATTGACGACTAGATTTAAGGCCGAGAGAAAAGAAATCTAGTAACGCTTCATAAGAATAGAAACCACATCCTTACATGTTGAGATTGAGAGGAGATATATAGGTTGTGCAATCATCAGAGAAAGACCACCGAACTTAACGCATCTTTCAGCTTGTAAATCTACTAGATCAAGAGATTATAAGCTCTCGTTGAGGGGATAGTATTGATATTGCTCGAGAAAAAATACTAATTAAGATAAGAAATTTCATTTTTAAAATAAGTAGTAGGAAGTTACTAGTACAATCAACTTGTTAATTCGGATTATTAATTGTTGAAATCAATTGCCTAGTATTTTTCCTATCCAAAACCAGCATCTTTCTTGTTTATTTCACTTTTACATCTCTCTCTTTCAAATAAAACTTGGGGTCAATACACCTTTGGTACTTAATTAGATAACAATTCTCGTTGGTTTGATACTCTACTATATCACTTTATTATTTATAAATGATTGGTACACTTGCCAATTCGCACATCACCTTGAATAGATGATATTTTTGCCAAATAGTTGTCGAGAAGAATCCAGAGGGGGGAACATTAAGAAAACGAACCCAGGAACACATTTATAGATTTGCGCATAAATTTGTGCACATTTCTTTTTTGAGTAGACAAATCAGTTAAATAACATGTACATGGTTTGATAGGATTATTTAAGACATTTACTTTATGGTATCTAGTCTAGACATCCTTTAAGGTCTTACCTCTTGCATAGAAGAGTAGTCATCAGACTGGAATGGAGGTATTGCCATGATTTGGTGACTTGATCTGCAACTGGAATGTCAAGAATTTGTCAACAAGTTCAAGTGTGGGGCATATATAAGAAAAGGCTTGACAATAACTGTTAGGTCAGTTATCTTTTTGTGGTCCTCTCACTTTCACAGACCCCTTTTACACACAGTTTATCTTCCTCCTCATTTATTAGGAACTATTACAGTTCTAATTACTATTTTGCAAAGAAAACTAAGACAGATTATTGGATGGAATCACAAATGGAAACATTGATACAAGACAATTTTACAAGTTTTTCACAATATAACTAACACAGTATAGAATTACTAGCCACCATCAATAGAACTACTAGAGATTATAAATGTTGTTGTAGATCCAGTAGAAGGAACTGGAAAAGAGAAAGGAAAGATAGCAAGTTCCTAATTACCTGCAATTGACCAGTTAATTAACTGGTGTACCATGAGTAGTTCTTTCTTTTGAGCTCTATGAGAAGTAGATAACCAAACCATTGCTGATGACAACACGACTAGTAGAGCCTATTCCACAAAAATAAAACAATTCTAAACCTCTATTTAATAAATAAGCTTCTAATTTCAACTAAAGAATAACAAACATTGTCTCTATTATGTACCTGAACATTAAAGAGCAAAGGAAATCGAGACTTTTGTTTATTCAATTGGGAAATGTACATACGGAACTTATCGCCTTCACTGCCAAAATCAAACCACCTTGAAGCCATTCCTATAAGCACTACTAGAGCACCACTAGCAAGACTGCATGAAAGAAACTTGATTAGAACAAATTTCCAATAAGATAGTTAATAAATTTGGAACACAAGAAAATCAAGCTAAGTACACATCCAGATGCAATTGAGGACTGGAGATAGAAATGACAAAGTTTTTGTTCTCACTTTTCTAGCAAGAAAAAGGAGCTATTATTACATTGGCAAAGACCATGGAAAATGGATAGCTGGTGCATGATCAGGCACAGCTCAAAGGAGAGGCAGTGTGATTCATCCGAAAACTTTATAATCAGTCACAGCTTAAGGGCCTTACAAGGAAGTGGAAAATAGATAAAATGATAATGTTGACTGTTGAGGCTAAAGATTGGGTTTGTCAGAAGGTTGAGGGTGACGAAATAGATAAGTTCAGGTTTAGATGGTTTCAGTGCAGGTTTTTCTAAGGCTGGTCAGGATTTAATTCAAAGGAGAAATGAAGGAAGCGAGTACATTTTTCTTCAATAAAGGCAATCTGTTTGGTGAAAATGAAACCTTTGTAGAATACCACCCCTTCAACAGTAATCTGCCCAAGATAACATGAGAATAAAGGCAAGGCACCTCGTGTTGTTGCCTAAGAACCATTCATCAAACATGATGTTGAACACCACATGAATAATCCCACATGGGATATGCATTAGGAAAATCTCTTGTATATAATAATTCTCATGAAGTCAAGAATAATGATAGCTAGCTTTTTTTAGGGAGGAACCATAGAAAAAACTCTACATTTAAGTGTTCCCAGGCAACAGCAATTAACGGACGGGTGACCCTCTAAGGAATGTTCTCACTTGGGGCCTTATACAAAAGGAAGGGGAAAAAAAACAAGGAGAGTTGAGATGATGGTATCCAACAACTGCCCAAGATTGCAGCGTATAGATTGCATAGCTAATCCCTCCGTAGTCTATTAATAATGTAACTAGATTATTGGCCTGTGTGATGCACGTCTTGAAAAAATAAATCAATACCCTGATGGGAAAAAATAAATTGAGATGTTAACTATTAATATGTATAATCAAAAAAAGATTATATAATCCATTAATCAAGTAGCCAAACATTTAATTAAATATAACTTTTAATTTGAATAATATAATAAATGTGGCATGAAAATAATTGAAAGCTATTAACGAGTTGGACTCACATAATACTAACATTCAACGTGAAAGTTCTAATATAAAGTATGATATTAATTGTGAAGTACTTTTTTAGGCTTTTTTTTATTTTTGTAATATGTAGAGAGACATAAGAGGGACTCGAGTTTACATTAAAATAGTAGTAGATAGATAGGTAATGACATTTATGTTGGAAGGGACTTTCCAGATATTTTCTTCATTTTGTATGTTCTACAAGATTAAGTTTGCCATGCGCAAGAGATATGACGATCCATAAAACCTTCTTGGTTTCTCATAGATAGACTCAGCAAGGAAAAAAAAAAATGTATAGAACATGTGATAGCTTTAATGAATGCTACAACACGAATCCACAAATAGGAAAATTGATCTTAAAGTTCACAGGACATAGTACGTAACAGAGCTATAATAGACGACTACATTTAAGAACCAAAATACTTAAACTTGTTTTAGGAAAAAATTTACTAGAACCAATAACCAATAAGCATACTTATGAAATCTCCATGGAGATAATACAAGCAAAGGGGAAGAAAATTACACTAAATGGGTGTTATCAGGAATTTCTGCCGGCATCAGCGTAAATATGGATAAAAACCAGCAGACGGCCCAGATGTATAATGCCATCAATGCTCTCCTCGGAATTAATAAGAACATGAACACAGGAGCAAGTAACCCCACAATCAAAAAGCACCAAGTATAGAGTCTCCTCTCAGAAAAACTTGCTACCTGATTTGAAGCAAGACATTTACAGAAAGTTAGTCCCATTCAGTTAAGCTGATAAAGGAATAAATGAAGGATTGTCCTTCTTACCAGCAGTTCAAGGATCAATATTGCTACAGCGGAAATGGCTATAAGCTTCATTTTCAACTTAAATGTTGTACTAGATAGTCCAGTCAATATGGCTTTTAGAAATTGAATATTACAAAAAATCTGCGTCCAGAGAAATGTTGTCATCCAAATATAAGCATGGTACAGAAGAGGAGATTTTTCGAGAAACAGCAAGACAGAAAATAAGCCCATCAACAAACATCCACCCAGATTTACCTGCAACAAAAAAAAAAATACAATAAAATTATAAAGGTGAAATTAAGGGAAAATAGTAAGCAAACTGACTGGGGCTTTTTCAGCTTGCTAGTGTTCTTGCCAACTCAAGGCTAGCCTGCCAAAAAGATTAACTTGACTACCCAAGATCAGGTCTCGGCCCAATCAAGTAATATGGACTGGTGTCTGTACAAAACGTGTATGAATGTATAAAAGGCAATTATTTCTCCACTCCTTTATTTGATAAGCGACTCGCCTTGGGGTTCATACTTTTACCATAGGCCACAGTTTGAACTGGTGCAATAATTGATACAGATATACTGGTAAGTGGTGCTGTCTGATATATTAGAGCCTCACAGGCCCTAAAATCTCAGGTCCAAAGCTGGCCTGTTACACAATATGTAGATGGCCTTACAAAAGCCAGGCCTGTCAATATGGAACCTCGGACTGAGCCGTGCCCGAGCAAGTCAGTATCAGTCTATTGCCAACCCTGCCTAACTGACATTTTAATATTGAACACAAAGTGATTTCTCTTTGACAAGTAATCTTGAATATAGTCAAATGGAAACTGGGAGAACTTTGCCGTAGGTGAAAACGCATCAAAAATTTCTTAAAGAACTATAAAACTTAAATTGCAACTGCACAATACAAAAAGGAAGATGGCTTTCTACGAATAAGAATGAAAAATGTAATTATAAAGTGTTTGCCACTACACTAAACTCCGAGATTGTAGTGAGGGTTGACAATAATTTTTGTTCCAACACGCCCCCGCAAATCAAGCACCCTTTTCATGGGTCTGAAACCTGGGCTTTTGCATGGCGGTTATTTTTTAATCTGTTTGAAATTCACCCATGGCGGGATTTGAACTTGAGTTACTCTAATACCATATTAAAGTCCCTGATACTACACCAAAAGCTATGAAGTTGTAGTGAGGGTTGAGGGTAATATATTATTTGACTCTAACAGTATACCATAACAAGAATCCAAAAACACAATGATAACTAACATTCCAATTTAATAGTTAGAGATAAATCTAATACCTAAAACAGAATATGAAGGGATTAGGGGCAAAAAACAGACATAATATTTATGATGACTTCTATGAATGTGAGAGAGATAATGAGCCAGTGCAGTAAGTTATAGAAGTAAGAAAACGAAGAGAGCGTGGATGATGTATTAACATTAATAGCTTACTTTCTTTAAGGTATTTCCATGCGCTAGTCCTGGACTCTTCTTCAGAAGAAATCCTTTGGGCAAATCACCATAAGAATGCAGCACATGTAAAACAAGATTAACCATCCATCCGATGTATCCAAGAGTAACTATAGTCATCAGCATATACCAATCGTAAGTTTGAAAATAATGAAGGCCTGCTAGGGAAAGGCTCCTGAGATTTTCAGAAGCTTCCAAAGCAGCCTTATAATCCCTTGCAGATATAAGATCTTCAATATGACTAAGAACAGAAGAATAATTTTCTAAGGGCTTAAATGGTTTGAAGTGCAGAGAGTTCGACTGCTTTATATCTGCACAGCTTATTAAGGAAACAGAGAATAATCACTGAAGTCTAGAAGTAAACGTCATGGAGAGTCGAGACTACATAATAATCAGTAATAAAGCTGATTAAAATGCAAAGTTTCTTTTTTGCAACAAAATTTGATATTTAAATTTGAATAAAATGAATTTTTAAAGAAACAACAACATCATTAAAGTACACTGGAATTATACAGGAGTGATCAGCGCACTGATCATGTAGTAGTAATTTAAGCATGCATAACCAGCAAGGTAATTAAACAATGAACATTAAACAGGAGAATAACTTTAAGTCCTGAAGTCAGTCCAATTTATTGCACAAATAGCAACCAATGAATTCATTCCAAATTCCTCCCCGTTAAATTTAACTTAATAAAGAATTTAATTCATTCCAAATGACCGGCAAGGTAATTCCAAATTCTATATATCGACTCTTGTGACCCTTATACTGAAGATATATGTTAGCAAAATTTAAATGAATTTCAGCACAAAGATATACTTACTGCAGAAACTAAGATGTCTAATCAACTTCAAAGTATTCAAGAAAGTAAAAGAAAGAAATGATGACAGAAATAAACTTTTTCTATTGCAAACATGTATACTAGGCTAATTTGAAACCAATTAACACTTTGGAAAGTACAGATTTTAAAGAAAATGATAACAGGTCAAAAAAACTTGAACAAGAATAACCAATTAAGCCTAACCATAACCTAAGCTAAAGAGAGAATTAAAATACATTCCTTTTGTACATCACTACAGCCTGTCAGGAGGTAAACATTAAATAATTACTTACAGTACTTCAAATAAAAGAATTAACATGTATTGCAAAGTCGAGTAAGACAAACGGCCACAAGTTTAGATCTGTTAAAGATATGGGTAAACGTGCATAAGAGTCACTTTAACTTGTAAATTAACTTTCGTTTGTAGAGAATAGGAGGACTTTATAATGTAAAGATGTATGATCATCACATCATAAGCTATTTATACACTTTCTCCCCAAATAATGTGATCATCCATATTAAACTCATTCATGGTATCAGAGGAAGGTTATGTCCTTTCTCTCTAGTTTCCAAATTGAAGATCATATCTACAAACTCCATATTAACAACTGTAGAGGTAAATTCCTCAGAGGAATTTATCTACACTCAATTTGTAATGGGGGTTTTGAAGAGAGAACAGAACAACGCAAACACCAGAAAATTTACGTGGAAACCCCTCTATGGGGTAAATCACGATGCAAGGAGAAAGATTCCACTAATGAAAGAAGATTATAGCGGATGCCCAGAACTCTATTACCGATTTGATTGTCCTGGGTTTGATCCCTTATACAGGGGGGATCGGTTTTTAGAGTTGAGGGCCAGTGAACTGAGTCGTGACCTCCGAGATTTCTGCCTTAGGATTTGACCATGATCATAGCCGCGTGTAACACCCCAGTTGTAATTGGTTACACGTGATGCGTAACGGTCAAGGGCGTGTTGCCTGGTGAAAATTGAACTCCAGATCCACTTCTATAGCCCCCACGTGCCCATCAGCTGTAACCAACTGGGATGCCAGGTGGACGGGTAGAATCCATTGGCCGAGAAGCAATCCAGTGATCCCATGAACTGCTATCATCTGCGAGGTGTCACAATCTAACAGGGTGTCATATTTTTTACCACTACAACAACCCTGAATATTTAGGTTCAGTCATCATCTCCAAAGCTTCAGGTTTTCAATTTCCTGATCTCAGTTTCAGGAACTTAGGGATTTCAGATTGCTTCAAACCTATCACAGATTTGTTCTGCAGAACCTATCAGTTTTCATTTGTTTGTGGATTTAATGTCTTGACCCGAATAGGTTGCCAATTTGTTCCTTATTTCTCTTTAATTGGATTTGTTACCACAATGGCACGTACAAACACAACTCTGCAGACTGCCTAGATTAACATTATGATGAATGGAAGTAACTACAGAGAATGATCCATTCCTCTCCAGCTGTTGTTCTTCAATGTTTTTGATCTCTCAGATCATGTTGACAGAAAGATTTCACCTTCTCAATCATATTCAGACGCAAGCTTATGAGATCGGCACATCTTCTTGCTTGAGGGATAGCTTCTCAGCAATTGAGATGGATATTCTTATGCAGCTAGTAAACTTACCATCTGCTATTGTGGCTTCAACTTAAGAACATTTATCAACAAACCAGTCATACGCAGTTATATGCTGATATCTCAAGATTGTATTAGAACTCTTTTGCCAGTCAAGGTGACCATTCTTTCCAAAAGTTTTATGCATGTATGCAAAAACTGTACCAGCTGCTGAATATATGGAAGAGCCCTTATGTCAGACATGTTCTAAGTGAGTATGCAGCATAGCTATCAGCTAAATCAACCCTGCCATTCTCATCCAAACTCCATCCATAAAGGCGCGTGAAAGCTTTTTAAGTTTCTAATACTCTGATAACATATAATAATGATATGACAATTTTATTAATCCGCTAGGCTTCTTTCAGTTGCTAGATTCTTTCACTTGACATGTATGAATCTCTCCACACACAGGCTTCTTCCACTCCAAATATACCAAAATAAGATTGAAGTCTAAAATGAACAAGAGATTCAGATTCTAAAGAACCTTTAATTAACATTTTACTCTGATGATGCTTTTTCAATGTAATCTGTCACATCATCAACCACCGAATTTCAAGTTGGCTATGTCCAAGAATGCTAGATGCTCCTACATCAGATGCACAAAAGGATCGGCCTGATGGCTTAAGATACCACCAAACAAAATGGTCTAACAAAAATCCAAAACATACAAAAAGAACTAGAGGAGATCTCTTTACCCAACAACATCAAATGTGCAACTACCATGAGAAAGATTCAGCTAGGTTACTAACTTCTTATGCAACAAAAACATCAGTAGACGCACAGCTATGACGCCTTTATTTGAGGTCACTAAAGGAATTATTTTTCTCTTGAAGGCAATCACAGGATGTGTCTTCTATCCCACAATATCAGTTAACTCAAACAACAGGATCGAAATTGAAGACTAAGAGGTTTGCGTATCTTTCAATATTATGGTCATGAGTTCATCTTACAGGTATATACTTACATGATTCCTTCAATTTGTTCTGCAGAAATACTTTCAGATAATACAGTCTCCCTTTCACAAAAGAAAAGGGTAACCAAGAAACTTAAGAATTTTTTGTTAGTCATTTGATAGGGAAATAATCACTCAGTTCAAATTATGAGATTGTGTTCCAAACAATAAAGGCAATGTAACTCCCAATTGTCTAACATCTATCAGCAGAAGTATGGATTCAAGTTTCCATTTTGAGAAAACAAGTTAACAGAAATAATCAAATTGAAGCAAAACTCAATATAAGAAATCTTCTATTTTACTTAATCTCTTTGGAGAAACAGTACAGATGGTAAAACATAAATATTATTCAAGACTATGATGTAACTTCTACTAAATGAAAAAGAGTTAAAAGAATGTCGTCTTCAAATAAAGGCACTTATACAAAGGATACACGACTTGCGAAGAAACTGATTAAGGACTTGCTTTGTATTTGCCAGAGAAGCTTCAACTTCATCTGCCTAATAAAAACAAATAAGAAATGTAGAACACTTCATGATATTTATGCAAATATATTGGCCGATAACTAAAGTACTTCTTACCATGCAAAAAATTGCAGTAGACTTAAAAACTATGATTTAAAATGTGTGTGTCTGTGTCTGTGTGTAATCAAAACAGCATGGTCATAAAATTATGTAATCAAGTATTTTTTTTAATAATGTAAAACATTGTAGAATTCTGACCTTACTCAATTGAAGGTATCCCAGGGGCAAATTTCCAACCGAATTAAGAGGACATGGCAAACCAACAAGAGTAGCCTGCCCAAAATTTTAAGGAATCAATAAGAAATATAGTAAATAAATGCATAGTAGATACATCACAAAATCATACTACTACCATTAAAGGTGCTATATCAGCCTGATTGACATCCACTCGCTCAATGCCCGCAAGGCCCCAATCAACTGGTGTAGGCATATGATGCTTGTGATCATCCACGAAACGAAACCCATCATCAGATTGGCTACTATGCAGCAATTGTGCAGGATTCTTAATACCAGCTCCCCATGCCACAAGTGGGGTGTCTGTATTGGTAGGATGCCCATCACCATGACTTCCTACCAGTAAATATTATTACACCAAGATGTCAGCAGGATGCTTGTTACAAAAAAGTGCAACTTTAAAAAAAATGAAGTAGCATTTGACTAGATTCTTATCAACCAAGCAAAATTCTTATCATCAGCACTTATAAAGCTCACCCAGAAATCATCAAATATAAATAGAAACAAGTGAACGAGACCAGAGTTCAACAGAATAAGATGAAGTAATAAAAACTAAAAATAAATGCCAACTTTGTTCAAACCTTTGTCACTCATTCCGTGATCTGCTGTGAAAATATAAGTGGTTCGGCTGTCATTGAAGTAGCTTTCGACTAGATTATAAACACTTTCAGCAATTTGATCAACTATCTTAACATTGTTCAGATAGATATGGGAGTAGGGTCGGTGTGCATGACCGTTTGTATCACAACCAAGTAAGTGCAAGAATATCACCAGATTGTCCTTTAGAAGGAGTTGCCTGAGTTTTGGATCATCATAGGACCTATTCAGTAGGCTGTGAAATTGATCAAAAGACCATTGGTCCAGAAAGGAAGCATCTGCACAAACACCAAAAAGAAATAAATAAGCAAAACAAAATATATTGAATAAATCTTCATCGCGGCAGAATCTCAGACTTAATACACGAAAATCACAAACTTGGTCAATGTTAGAGGATCTCACCAGAAGCAAAATCTTCAAATTCGTGGGGGTATGTACCCCAGGTGCTGTGAGGCACGCCACCGCAGAAGATTGGAACGATATCTGGACTCCCGTACGAAAATGTATGTCGACTCCGATTGAAAACCGAATCAAACTCAACAGGATTAGCTTTCCATCCTTTGGTGACGGCACTGGGATCCTCGTAGAAGCCAGCGATAATGGCGACGTGGCCAGGTCTGGACTCAGTGGGAGGTCGAGCATGAGAAACTCCCCACCTCCCTCTCTCAAGAATCACACTCCTCAAGAAGGGCGCTCTGAATCTCCCCTCTGAATCCGCCTCGAAGAACTTGTCCGCCCTCAGCCCATCGGCTGCAAGTGAAGTGCAGTGCAGTGAAGAGATCCAAGAATCAATCGAGAATCAACACAAGCAAATTTTTTTTTTTTAATTGACTAAATTGAATTGAATGTAATTAGCGAGGTTACCGACCGACGAGGAGGATGAGGCGTTTGGCAGGAGGGGAGATGCGCTGAGGGACGGGGTCCATGCCGTGGACGATGGGGGTCTTGAAGTAGATGTCGAAGATGCTGAGCATGTAGATCGCATGGAGGACGATGCCGAGGACCACCAGCCACCGCTCCCGCCGCTTCACCTGCTGCCGCTGCTGCCCCTGCTCCTGCTGCTCAGCGTAGCGTCGCCGCCGCCGCCCAAGATGCCGTCGGATCCGCGCATTTCTATTCTTTCAGATCGAGTTCGAGATTTGAATGAAGGATCCCCGATCACTGGTTTGATTTGATTTCAGGGAGATGGTGGAAGAGTGGAAATAAAAAACCAGTGTTTTACTTCTTTTACTTGAACTTTAACAGCTCTGATTTTTTTTTTTTATATATCAAAATTTAAAATTAAAATAAAATAAAATAAAATTAGTATACCATCGCTACCGGTGATCGATTGATCAGGAGGAAGAGGAGGAGAAGGAGAGGAAAGAGAGGAAAGAGAGGGAAGATGGCGGGGTTGATGCTGCTCTCTTCCGCGTATGAAGACGAGATAGAGGAACAGAGAAAGTTCTTATATGAGTCACAGGAGAAAACCTCTTTTCGGTCGGTTTTGATAATACAATTTTTAAAAATGTTTTGAAAATTCAACCTCTTCCAAAAATATTTTCAAAAAATCGATCAGTAACACGCCACGTCGGTGGCAGGGCGTTTCACCTCCCCTGCGTGGTGCTCGCGCTGGCGGAAGTCGGTTTTTATTCCTCCAGTATTGACAACCCCGGACGAAAAAAAATTTTTTTTTTTTGCCTAACTGTTCTGTGTCTGAGGTTGCCAACCTCAGACAAAGCCTTTTTATTTTTTATTTTTTCCTTTATTTGAGGTTGAGACCCCGGACAAAGCACACTTGGGTTTTTTCCCCTCACTTAAGTGTTCTTTGTTTAGGGTTGTCAATCTAGGATAAAGAAATTTAAATTATTTTTTTAGCTTTTTTCTTTGTCCGGGTAGCCAAATCCGCACAAAGAACAAGCTGAAAAAAATTTAAAATTGCTTTGTCCAGAGTTGCCAACCCCGGATAAAAGAATACTTGGGCAAAACAAAAAATTCAACTATCAGCTGTATATACGAATGGGTCACACGTCTCCTCTCTTTCTTTTATACTCACACCTACCCCCTCTCTCCCTCACACCTACCCCCATCTCTTACTCTCGACCTATCTGCCATCTTTCTGTCTAACCCCGATGATTGTACACGTATTTTGAATTATTTTCATTACACTCTTACATTTATCGTGTAATAAATCTGTTAATTCTCTAGTCTTAAATGTCTATTTTGCAGAAGATAATCATGGAAAGAAAGAAGATAAAATAAAATAAAACCCAGTTAAATTCTGATTTAATTGGATCTATTTGGTTAACAGAGGATAATCCCAGATCTAGTTCAATTAAATCAGTTCTTAAAATTTTATTCGGTTAGTTGAAGATCAAAAGAGGATATCATCTGATTCAGAGCGAGAATTGAAAATTTATCAGAAGATAATGAAACATCAGAGGGCTAGTTGCCACGAGCTCCAGGATTTAGCCAGAGGCCACGGAGCCATAGATCCGCAGCAATCTTGAAAGATATAGGGGAGCGTTTGCTCCCCAATCTTCAGAGGCTCTCCCCCTTTTGGTTTTTGCCTGTAAATACTGGAATTTTCGAGACCACAGAGAACGATTCAGCAGAGAGCATAGGCTAGAGTGTACTTTAGTTTTAGTTTTTCTTTATGTAACTGAGACTAGAAAAGAGTTTCATGAAGGAGTGAGAGTGAAGCTTGTACTGAGGGTGACACCAATGTAAGTTATTCTTCTTTTCTTTCATTTTTACTTTATTGAATCAAAGTTATGTTTTTGTGTTCTCTTCTTCTCTTACTCTTCTCCTTTCGAGTTTTGATGATAATCTAAATGAAACGTATAGCATCGAACCTTCCTTGCCATTGCAAGTGCCCTTGATGGTTTATGGTGATAGATAACTATTTCATTGTTAGTTTAGCTTGTCTCTTAATTCATAGTATAGATTGGGAACTGGAAAGATCCTATTTGCCATGCTTTACTCGCCTTCAAGATAAGATAAGTTTTTTTGTCAAGGATTCAAGGTAAGTAATCAACTGAAAGAGGTAAGAAAGTACTTTTAGGATTTTTCTTCTTTTCTTTTAATTTTTAGTTTAGATTACCACCAATCTCAACTCTCTTCTATTTAATATTTTCACTTTCTTTGTATAAACTCATTTTTCATTTTCTCCACCTTCTCAATCTATCACTTTCTTCTTAACTTAACAATAGACTTTATTTTCCTTTTCTTTACAAGAATAAGAGAAGAACTTTTAATCATTTTAAGTAAACTAAAAGAGAACTCATAACATACTTTCATCGCTAGTCCCTCTTTGCGGATCACGACTCGCATAGCTACTTGTTATCGCAGTAGAATTGAGAATCTTGCACTTTCTTAATCTTCATTCCTAATTCTGTATTTTTGTATGCAGGTTTACCTCAATCAAATTTTGATGTCGTTGCTGGAGAGGGACAGTAAATAACTCTCTTTTTGTTTACTATTTTGGTTAACTTTCTTCTCTGTGCTTGGCGTGCTGTGATTAATATCAAGGAAACAAGAGCTCCAATGGACATATAAGTGTCTCTGGACTCTGCTCTAGCAAGCAGAGCCCAGAAGACCTTATTATTGCCACGCAAATGTGGTAAAAGCCACAAACGACAATTTGAGAGGACTACTCACCTAACTTTTTTGCAGGGTAACTAAACTTCAATGATTTAGCTTCTGCATGCTTTAATTTCTCATTTAATATACTCTGCACATATTGTTTAACTCAATAGTAAATGGTTGGCTGTAAATGCTAAAAATGGTTTAGACTTTGCATTTAGGAACGTGACTATTGCATTACATTTTCTATTTATTGTTGAGGAGTGCTGGAGCCAAGGCACGTGTGCATAGCGTATAGTTTAGGAAACATATTTTGAGTGATGTATATTGCTTAAAGTGTTGCTTTTTCTATATACTTGTACACTTACATGAATACGATTAAGGGAACATCCTTAAATAAGATAAGGTGGAGAAGTCATTACCCTCCCTTAGCCCACAAATAATCTTCTCACTCACTAATCCAAGCCTAACTTAAAATTGAGTAGACGTTGGCCCTAGGGACATCTCGGACTCAAATAGGAGACTGACCTAAGGGGGAAGTTATTAGAATTTGACTTTTGTCAAATCGGTGTTTAAGGTTGGGAATTGAGAGGCGAAACCTCGAAGAACAGTGATTTTGCATAATTAGGCCCGTTGCTTAGGCACGGATACCTCCCACTAGTCTTGCCCCTACCTGGCCGATTAACTTATGGTCAGATTCTGCAATATACCCCCCGTAGATAGTCTAACCAGTTAGGAATCGTTTCGGTCTAAGATCTACCCTAACTTAGGCTAGATTTAACTTAGGCTAGATTTTTGTTTATTTGTTTGTTTGCTTGCTTTTTTTTTTTTTTACTTCTTTGTGATATGGATTACAACTATAATTATTCCAGTGCATATGGTGATTCATACTTTACATTGACCTTTTTTGACTCAGATACTACAAACCCGATATATTATAACTTTAACCAACAAAGTATGCCAGATTGGTCTTATCCGAATCAATATATGCCCCAGTCCCAATATCATGAACAAGACTGGAACAATCATTACCACTCTTCATAGAGTAGGTGGGGATACAACTCCTCCGAGTCATGTTGTCAACCACCATTCTAACATTCAGCTTCTAATTTTCTTAGTCATGATCAACCCATAGAAGAAAAATCTGAGGTGACTAAGAGTATAAAAGTCATGATTGAGTCCCAAGAACAAAAGCTAAAAATGATGGACTCACAATTCCTACAAAAAATTTCAAATCGAAGATCCTTACTCTATTTTCCAACTCCCACACCAAGAAGAAGAACCAATGGATTTAGATAGGACTATGGGAAACCTGATTCAATCCGAAAATGATTTTTTCCAATCTGTCAATAGGTTAGAAGCATAAATGAGTCATTTGATCAACATAGTGAAAAATAGGAATAAGAAAACTCTACCTACACATTTTCAACCATTCCTTATTGCCCTAGCCATATTAATAGGAACAAAGAATCAAGGTGTCTTGGAGACTTTAACTAACAGTCAATTTCTTCACACAAACTTGAACTTGACCAATTCTATACCTTGGACGAATAGTTTTCCATTCAATGAGATTGAACTTAAATGTGAATGTGACCATAATCCCCAGTCTTATGATTCAGTTCCCATCTTTAAGTCTATGTTGACTCCGATATCCTTACCCAATTTGGACCAATTTTCCGAGCCAACATTCATTCCCATACCCATAGATCTAGAAATTGAATTACCAGTTTTTGATAGTCACATTCTATTGACGAGTAGAGAATGTGAATTTCATTTCTTTGATTTGAACCCCACTATTGAACCAATACCAACTCTCGAACCTACACTTGATTTTAAGTTAGTAATGGTGTAAGTACACCTAGAGGGGGGTGAATAGGTGTACGGCTAATATAATGAACAAAATGCGAAAATTAAAACTAAATTGCAACACACTTAATGTAACCAACGAGTGTAGCTGAATTCCCGGTGAAGGGCTCTGGACTAACTCCTCTTGATTCCTCTGAATAAGAGTTGAGGTGCTATATGAAGCTCTCGTGGTTAAACACAAGTGAGGCACACACAAACAAGCCAAGCATATAATATATGAATGAGCAATATGAAATGCTGCAAGGCACAATATAAAAGAGAGAGAGAGAGAGTTAGAGTCAATGGATTAAATACAAACACCGAGATTTGTTTTGAGGTTCGAGCACCCAGCTCTACGTCCCCGCCTTCATACAGAAGGATTTCCACTAACTTGTCCACATAGGACTCCCACACAGGGAACCTCCACTGAAGATTTGGGGCAATACAACTGGGAGTACACAACTCCTCTCTCAATTACAAACACAACCTCTACACTTAGATGCTAGGTACAAAGCCACCACATATCAATCACCTCACACTTGAGGGATAGACACAGAGCCAAACACCAATCAACCTCTTACTAGAGGGATAGGGCACAAAGCAACCACTCCAAAAATCAACCTCTACACAAGAGGGATAACACAAAGTAGGAGGGTTTACAACTTAGTGATCAAAAGACCACAAACCAATTCTCTTTCTTACAAAACAAAGATCATATAGAGAGGATAGCAAGATAAGCTCAAGTGTGAGAAAACAAAGTGTAACGCCCCGATCCTACGGATACGGAGACGTCACTGCGACGCATATACGCAGGTCAAAAGGTGCCCCCACGTATACACGCTAAGCATAAAAGTACAACAAGGATCAGAGTGCACGACAAAGCGTGATTTCCATACATATGCCAACATAAAAGTACAAGTACAAGTCATCACAAGATATGATAAAATATTACACATTACATGTATCTTTTATCACAACTAAGTCCAAAAGCAAAAGATACAACATAAACACAAAATGCTCACGAGTAGGATGAAGATCCCGTGAGTCAAAAAGAAAGATCTGGCGCAAGGACTGGAGCTAATCAGCCTGCTCGCTAAAGAAAGCTCGATCTTCTGTAGATGGCTCCACTTCGATCCAAGCTTCGGAACCTGAACATACAAATCCAAGGGAGTCAGGACCTCCCGAAAATGAACAGGTTATAGCCAAGTGGCTAAGAGATATGAATAATAAGGACGGAACAGCATAATGAATATAAACCAACAAGTAATGAAAGCATAAAGAACTATAATCAGGATGAAATGGATACATAGTTAAAGTCTATTATTATTATTACTTGTCTTACTGTGATATCTAGCTATGTGACCCAGCGTCCCAGCGCACATAGATCCATATCCTAGTAATACAAGGTTGTTATTGGAAACAGCGGGGGTATCAACGAACTATGTTTACAGTGGACCCCGTACATGCCCGGGATAACGGTCCAGGATTGTTCCGTTGCTTGGTGACGGAAGCCAGCCGCTAGGCTATTCAGGAGGGACTTATGTATGCCCTTATCATGATAGTACTCAGGAAAAGGGAGCAAGCACTCCCCTCGGTCTCCTGGAGGCCCTCAGGTTAGACCGGAATACAATTGTACAATATACCTAATGCCACTGTAAACACGAACACATATCGATATCCGCATGTTTCCCCCTGACCCAATGTAAGTTGGTCCATTTTATACAAAAGTTGAATGCATCATGCTTGGTTCAAGAGATGGCATGATAAGTGGTGATATTCACTATTTAACCTGTCATGAAACGAGAATATGTAATAACAAGTCATGAAGTTACAAGAGATAACATCCATCCAGTAATAGGCCAAGTAGTATCAGTTATGAAGCATGAACCAGCGTAATATAATACACATGTATCAGGGTAAGATTCAAATTTAGAAAAGAAATCAACTATAATAAACAGCTTAAATTAGTCGACTAGGTGGAAGGTGTAGTCGACTGGTAGGGGTCATAAGTCGACTAACAGTCTGGATTAGTCGACTAAAACTGGGTTCCAGAGAGTTGATATTCTGTTTCAGGGAAAGTTAGTCGACTAGGTAAAAAGGGTAGTCGACTATCGGACACGCAAGTCGACTAACAGACAAGCTAAGTCGACTAGAACTGGGATACAGAGAGTTAAGTTTGTTTCAGGAGTCGACTAAGGTGAGAAGGGTTAGTCGACTAGTAGTCTATAGTCGACTAGTAAATAGGATAAGTCGACTAGGGCCGAGAGTTGGGTTTCTGGTTCAAGTAAGGTTAGTCGACTAGGGAGGAATGTGTAGTCGACTAACAGTGATTTCCAGAGAGTTGAGGTTCATTTCCAGAAAGGGTTAGTCGACTAATGATCAGGGTAAGTCGACTAAAACTGTGTTTCAGAAACAGGTTAAGGTTCAACTAGAAGGGTTAGTCGACTAATACCTAGGTCATGTCGACTAATCTGGGTCTGTATGTAGCGTACAGAACCGAATTTGCAGGTCGAATTTGAAGGTCAAATGTGTGATTTTGAAGGCACGAGTGAACAAGACGTGGAATACAAGTATACTAGGGAATTCACATGTCTTGGTGAGTAAGAATACTCACTAGGATTGGTTATTTTGGAGCTTTACGAGTTCGGTGGGATCGTTGTTGACGAAAATCACCCAAGTGGTCTCCGACGGCGAAGGAAGTTACGATCCAAGCTCCAAGGTGGTTGCTTGAGGTGGAGATGATGTCCTGGTGGAGCTCTTGGAGTTAGGGTTGAGGTTGAGAAGAAGGAGGAACTTTGGGAGAAGGCTATTCTTGTTGAAGGGAAGAAGAAAAGGATGGAAATGTAAAGGAAATAGTTTATATAGGGTTGGGATTTTGCAAAGGGAGTGGAATTAAGATAGAAGAGAGGGGGGTTTTTGCAAGAAAGGAGAGGGTGAGGTGTCCCTCACCTGGCCACTTGGCCGGCCATGGGAGAGAGAGAGAATGAGTGGTAATTAAAAAGGAATTAAGTGGAAGTGAGTGGGATTCTTTGGAAATTTGGAGAAAGGGAATTTTGGAAAATTGGGAAAATCATGTGGTTTGTGAAGGAAGTAAAGGAAAATAAAGAAGAGGAAAAAGAGAGGAATTATAAAAAGAAAAATATTCTTTGGCTTGAAAAATTAAGAATGTTGAAAAGACAAGTTTCTAGGTTTAAGTCGAAGATGCGGAAAACAATTCGGAAAATACCGAAATCGTCCGAAATTCAAGTATCTCGGAACGACCCGAAAATTTTACCCAAAATCAAGAATAATATTTTAAGGCTCATGGTGAAATTCGTTTTTTGAAATAACTTATAGTTTTAAAACTAAAAATCCCGGAATCAGTTATCTACTGACTCCGTTGGAATTTTCATAAATTCATAAAATTCTCAGAAAAAGTATTTAGATAGAAATTATGATTCTAAGAAATAAAGTCTAAAGGACCTTCTAGAAATTCCTAACCGTTTGTGAATTAAAAATCCGAGAATTGATCAGCGGCACTGGTCGACACCGGTTTTGAAAATATTTAATTAAATTCAGGAAAATTCCAGAAAATCATAGAAAATATATAATATTGGAAAATGATTTTTTTTTTAAAACTGAAATCGGTCGAATACAGGAAGTAAACCGAAAAATACGATCGAAAAACTGAACACGCAACTAAGTACGTACTCCGGGAACGGGGTATTACAATCCATCCACTTACAAAAATTTCGTCCTCGAAATTTCATAAGGTGAAAGGTAACAGCAAAGAAGGATAACAGATAGATAAGGATGATAAGAAAGATAACAGTAGAAAGGAATAGAAGGAAGGAGTTTTACCAAATCAAGAAGTGAAGAGTTGAGGGTAACGCTCACGGACAACATCCTCTCGTTCCCATGTGGCTTCTCCTGGCACATGCCTGTTCCAAGACACCAACACCAATGTATAGCCTTGTTCTTCAATGTCTTGACACTTCTATCCAAAATGGTCATCGGCTGCTCTTGATATGACAAATCCGGTTGTAGTTCCAGTTCGGAGTGATCCAGAATATGACTATCATCCTTCACATACTTCCTCAGTTGAGACACGTGGAATACATTGTGAACTCCGTCCAAAGATGGCGGTAACGCCAACCTGTAAGACACCTCTCCCACTCGGTCCAAGATCTCGAATGGGCCGATATATCTCGGACTAAGCTTTCCACGAGTACCGAACCGGATTACCCCCTTTGTAGGTGATATCTTCAAAAACACATGATCCCCTGCCTGGAATTCCAATGGCCTTCTCAGTGTGTCCGCCCAACTCTTCTGCCGACTCTGTGCTGCTCTGAGGTGATCTCTGATAATCCTGACTTTGTCTGTTGTCTGAATCAGAATCTCTGGCCCCAATAGTCTCCTCTCACCGACTTCATCCCAACAAATTGGTGACCTACACTTCCTTCCATACAATGCTTCAAATGGTGCCATCTTGATACTTGCCTGATAACTGTTATTATAAGAAAATTCAGCCAAGTGAAGATGGTCTTCCCATGATCCCTGGAATTCAATCATGCAGGCCCGCAACATGTCTTCAAGAATCTGGATAGTCCTCTCAGATTGTCCGTCTGTCTGAGGATGATATGAAGTACTGAATTTCAGACGAGTCCCTAGACTTTCTTGGAGGCTTTCCCAGAAATGAGATCTGAATCTGGTGTCTCTGTCTGATACAATACTAACTGGAACTCCATGCAGACGAACTATCTCCTTCATGTACTTGTCTGCCAGAACCTCTGTTGACTGACCCACCCTGAATGGTATGAAATGAGCTGACTTGGTGAGGCGATCGATGATTACCCACACCGCATTATTACCTTTAGGACTGCGAGGCAATGCCGTGACAAAATCCATGGTGATGTGCTCCCACTTCCACTCAGGTATCGGTAAAGGTTGTAGAAGTCCAGCTGTCCTCTGATGCTCAATCTTTATCTGCTGGCAAACCAGGCACTTGGCAACATACTGGGCTATCTCCCTCTTCATAGCATTCCACCAAAACTGCTTCTTTATGTCTTGATACATCTTGTTTCCCCCTGGGTGTATGGAATATGCTGAACTGTGAGCTTCTGCTAGAATCTTCTGCCGAACTTCTCCTTGGGGAACACAAATCCTGCTACCAAGGTATAAGGCACCATCCGGATGAATACTGATATCAGTCCTCAATCCAGTCTCTACCTGAGCTCGGAATTGCTGCAATCTGGGGTCTTCCTTCTGAGCTTCCCTGATCTCATCTATCAATGCTGACTGAATCTGCATGGTCATGAACTGTCCCGCCTTATCAGCTCCTTGCACCAACATCAAGTCCAATCTGATGATGTCTTGAATCAATTCCTTCTGCTGAGTAAGTTGGACAAGCACTCTATACTCTGGCTTCCTGCTCAGTGCATCCGGTACGGTATTGACCTTGCCTGGATGATATTGCAAGTCAATATCATAGTCCGCCATCAGCTCCAGCCACCGCCTCTGCCTCATGTTCAACTCCTTCTGTGAGAAGATATACTTGAGGCTCTTGTGATCCGTATATATCAACACTTTATCTCCCAGAAGATAATGCCTCCAGATCTTCAAAGCAAATATAACAGCTGCTAGCTCCAAGTCATGAGTCGGGTAGTTCCGCTCATGAGGCTTCAGTTGCCTGGATGCATAAGCTATAACATGATCATGTTGCATAAGTACACACCCCAGGCCTTTTCCGGATGCATCACTGAATATGACCATCCCTCCTCTCCCTGAGGGAGTCTTCAAGATTGGAGCTGAAATGAGCCTCTGCTTCAATTGCTCAAAAGCTGCCGTACATTCCTCTGTCCATATGTACCTTTCTCCTTTCCTGGTGAGCTTGGTCAACGGGGCTGCAATCCTAGAGAAGTCTTGGACAAAGCGTCTGTAATATCCGGCTAGTCCAAGAAAACTCTTAATCTCAGTCACCGTCTCCGGAATTGGCCAATCCTTCACTGCTTGGACTTTGCTGGGATCCACTGAAATTCCTTCTGCTGAAACTATGTGTCCAAGGAAGGCTATACTGTCCAACCAAAAATCACACTTGCTCCTCTTCACATGAAGCTGCTCCTGCTGGAGAGTCTGCAATACAATCCTCAAGTGCTCTGCATGCTCCTTGTTGTCCCTTGAATAGATCAAGATGTCATCTATAAAAACGACAACGAACTGATCCAAGTAGGGCGAGAACACTCGGTTCATCAAATCCATGAAAACTGCGGGGGCATTGGTGACTCCGAAAGGCATAACTAGAAATTCATAGTGGCCATAACGGGTCCTGAATGCCGTCTTCGGGATATCCTCTGTCTTCATCCTTAGCTGATGGTAACCTGACTGCAAATCCAATTTAGAGAATACCCGGGCTCCATGAAGCTGATCAAACAAATCATCAATCCTTGGTAAGGGATACTTGTTCTTGATGGTAACCTTGTTCAATTCTCTATAATCAATACAAAGCCTTTTACCACCATCCTTCTTGTTCGCCAATAGTACTGGAGCTCCCCATGGTGAAGTACTTGGCCGAATCAATCCCTTGTCTGAGTATTCCTGCAGCTGCTTCTTCAGAATCTCTAACTCCGCAGGTGCCATCCTGTACGGAGCCTTGGATATAGGAGCCACTCCAGGCACAGTCTCAATAGAGAACTCAATCATCCTTTCAGGTGGCAGTCCTGAGATCTCAGCAAAGACTCCTGGAAATTCATCCCACACCGGTACTCCCTTCTGAACCTCCGAAGTAGTCAACCGAGTCTTTCCCTTGGTAGACTTCACCTCTCCACTAAATTGAAATTCCGGTTGACGGGGGATCCTGAAAATAATCTTCTTCTCCCTACAGTCAATAACTGCATAGTACTGACTGAGCCAGGTCATGCCTAAGATTACGTCGTACCCCTTGGTGTCTAGCACGAGCATATCTATGGCCAAGGTCTTATCACAAAGTTCTACTGGACAGTCAGCACAAACTCTAGAAGACATGACTACTCCATTCCCTGTACTAATCTCCCATTTGTGGTCTAAAGATCTAACAGGTATGGAATGCAATGCCACAAAATGATCTGAGATAAAACAATGTGAAGCACCTGAATCGAAGAGGGCTAAAACAGGTTTAGAATGCACCCTGATATTACCTGTTATCACCTCCTCGGAAGTCTCAGCCTCTACTTCTATCAAATTGAAGGCTTGACCCCTTCCACGCCCTGCAGCAGTCCTAGCTCCTCTCTGGACTGGGCGAACAGCTTGCTGTGGAGGAGGGGGAGGAATGTAAGTTCACCTAGAGGGGGGTGAATAGGTGATGGCTAATCTAAAGGTCACTTATGAACAAATAATGCGGAATTAAAACTAAGTTGACCAAATTAAAGCTTCTTATTAATTTAACACTTATGTATAACCAAGAGTGTTGCCGAATTCCCCTTGCGAGGCTCTGGACAAGCTCCTCTAGATTCCCCTTGAATGGGTTGAGGTGCCGCGTTGGCTCTCTTGGTTGAATACAAGTGTTAACAACAATCCCAAGCAAGTATGTATATCAATTATGAGCACAAGGGAATATATCATGCATATATAAGATGAACACAATAAATTTGAATGCAAGATATAAAAGAGACAAAGAGAGAGAGAGGGATAGAGTAAGCAATCGCAAACACAAAGGGTTTGTTTCGAGGTTCGAGCACACTTGCTCTACATCCCCGCCTTCGACACACGAAGGATTTCCACTATGCAAGATCCCCAACGGATCTCTCCTTGGTGCCGCAACACCTACAAGCTCTCGGACTCCCTTGTCCGTACACCACAAGCCCACCGGCTCAATGAGGGCGCACCTCAAACCACCGAGTTCACACAAGAACTCTACCACACGAGCACACTTGCCCGTCTCCTCAAAATACAATGGAAATCTCTTTGGTGATCTAACACTTGATCACCAATTACAAAAGCTCACTACAACACCTTCCTATAGGATAGATATGTCTATGGATGCTCAAGTGAAGTGTGAGAAATCAAGGAAAGAAAGCTATGGTGAAAAACACAAGAAATCACTTTTACACTCTCTTGATAAAATCCCTTTAAGATGGGAAGTATTTGCTCTCAAATTTGTGGAGAAAACTTCTGAAATGAGTGGGAAAAACTGCTCAAGAAGTCTCAAAAATCTTCTCCCTAAAACAAGTGACAAGACCCCTTTTATAGGGCTGCCAGAAAATAGAGCCGTTGGGCTCCAGTCAGTGCTGTCGGTCGACCGCCGGTCGACCGGCCAACGGTCATTTTTCTGACCGTTGCAGCCACCGGTCGACCGGCTCGGTCGACCGATAACCTGGAATGAACTGTCGGTCGACCGGCCCGGTCGACTGATATTTCCAGAGAGCAAAGCTCTCTTGGTCGGTCGACCGACCCGGTCGACCGGCCACTGTGCTGACAACGTGCACATGGCTGTGCACTTCGGTCGACCGGTCCAGTCGACCGGTTGGCCTGTCAGCCAGTTTTCCAGGTCAGAAATCTGTACAAAAAATCTTTTTATAAAATCCTAAAAATACATGTAAATTCTACAAAAATAGTTTTACCAATATACATGAGAGAACAAACATGCTTCCACAAAATCAAGACATGTTATAGATGTTTTGGTCTATTTTTGTAACTTGGAAATATTAGCTAAATAACTAAAATGTATTTTTCCAAAACATGTTTTTCCAAACTTGTTTTTCTAAATCTTCATCAAATACAAAAACAAGATATTTGAGTTCATTTAAAAGCATGGTGTGTATGGATATGATCCACTACACAATCAATATGGAATATCTATGTTTTTGACATAAAGCTCTAATCATGATTTTGGTTTAAAGATATGAACTATGAAATACCAAAATCTAAAATAGTATTTTGTCATAATGAAAAATCTTTTCTATTCTAGAAAATCTTTTATAAAAAACATTAAATCAAGAGTTCTATCAAGAGTGTGTGTGTGTGATATAACTTGAGCAATCCACCAACTATCTATCCTTTACATTTTTACTAAAACAAAAAATACAAATTCTATACCTAGACCCAAGTCTTCATCTTCTTGAAGTCTTCACTTGAAGCTTCTCATCTTCTTGACTTGGTCCAAGCTTGATCCAAAAACTCCTTGGATCACCACATGCAAGCTCCAAATCTTGATCTTTTATCCTTTGTTGAGCTATGCACCTACTAAGATCTTGATAAAGAATCTGTCACTAAATAAACAAGATCATTAGTAACTATAACTACATGAGTTGATCATCATCAAAACTAGGGTGAAGGGCCTTTGGGCCAACAATCTCCCCCTTTTTGATGATGACAAAACTCATGGAGTTATATATGCATGGATTAAAGTAAAGCTTCAAAGAAGCTCCCCCTTAACACATGCATCACAAGAAATGATAGATATGGCAATAAAAGCTCATAACATGTATGCAATGTAGGAGATGCAATCATAACAAAAATCAAATCCTAAATCAAATCTTTTGCTCCTAATTGCAAAATACAACATATATGCATAATAAGTAAGGAAGACAAATACTTCTCCCCCTTAAGCAATGAAAACATGCATATAACTCACAAATTCTTCTCCCCCTTTTTGTCAATCATCAACAAAGGGTTCAAAGTAAAATACATCAAACAAAAATTTTCTCCCCCTTTTTGGCAAAAATAAAGAAATCAAGAAGGGGTAATCAAATCAATCAATAAATTACTAAAGATTTATATGCGAAATAAATTCATGTTCAGGAAGACGCTAAGTTAGCTTCCCTACACATATGCATTACATGAAGGAGGGATGTGAAGCCCTAATTCACATAACACACATTATGTAATGAATAAGAGGAGATGTGAAGCTCCCCCTACACACGTGTACCATATAAAGAGAAGATGTTAAGCTTCTCAACACACAATACACTCAACATGAATCTTGCATATAGACAATACAAGTCAAAAAATTTTGAATTCCAATTGAAATAAATTGAAATAAACTTTGAATTCTTTCAACAAATCAAATTTTGAATTTTGATACCAATTTTAAAATACAATGCATAAGCTTGTTATGAAATACCAATTTGAAATCTAATTAAGCTTAGCATCAACAATCTTTGTGCTTTAAAAAGATACAAATTGTAAAACAAGCACAAATCTATCATATAAATGTATGAAGAAAGTATACCAAATGAAGTAGATACATACATATATAGGAAAAGCAAAATATGAGTATATACCTAAAAGGTTCATATTGATACCAATTACAAATAACCAATGATACCAATAGAGAAATAGGCTTAGGGGTATATATCATATAATCTAAACACATGATCATAAATCACATCCAAAGAGGAATACAAGTTTAAAAGTATGTATTATCAAAACTAGGTAATACAAGTACATCTAAGGGGTTCAAATAAGCATTCAAGCACACATATAATTAGATCTATTTGTGGCCCAAAATATGTACAAGTATAAGTCCAAGTGTTGACAAAAGCTAACATTTAAACTAATACTCAAATCATGAAGCATCAAAATTTTGAAATCACAAAAGAATTTATCCATAAAAATAGGATCATGTGTAAATCTCAAAGGCTATTTGAAGAATAACTAACTAGTATAAATTGTTTTTGAAAAACTAGTTAAAGATCCTTCAAATACATCAAATTCAAATGTTTTTCATAAATACTACTAAGTACATAAAAGTTCAAGCACTCATAGTCCATAAAGCTCCAAATTATATGTTTTCTTAAAGATGAGTGTTCAAAGGTTATGTAAATAGTATCTTCATGAAAATAGTCATTGAAGCCCAAAACGATCATAAGTCAAATTTAACAACAAATCATGAAAAATCATTTTTCACTAAAATCAACAATTTTCATGGTATATGTATGGTTTATACAAATCTAACAATATGCATACATATCCCAAAATAAAAAGAGTCTATTGAATGTTTGCATGAAGGCAAGAGACTCACGGGTATACATGTATATTTATTAGATTTGAATTAAACATGCATATACATGAAGTAAATCACAAAAATTGGCAAAACATGTATATATGAGAATTATCAAAACTAGATCATACATATGCATAGAGTGGATACAAGTGAGCATGAAGTTCAATCATATATATGAGTCAATTGTATTTCACTATACATCTATGTATGAATACAAGTTTTGAAATATTCTACATCTAAGCATGTAAATACCACATGAAGTACAAATCAAACAAAATCATGAACATGCTATGAATGTATGAAATAAGTAAAAGCATGTATATAAAAATAGGAGTTAAGAAATTGTTACCAACTTCAAAGCTCCAAGCATGGTGGTCTTTTCCACCATAATTCCCTTGATAGCAATGCATCTACAAGAGTGTCCATCATATCCATTGCATTGGCTACCAAGGCACCAATCCTCTCACGTTTTGTGAGAGCCCTCACCTACATCAAAATCAAAGGGTGGGGGTTTTGGTACCCATATTTTCTTGGGTCCTTTGGGGTTAGCATTGTTGTAAGGAACCCAAATTTTATTATACTTAGCAAAATATAGATATGGTTTCTTATCAAAACAATATCTTGCTAGATGGCCTTTGCGGCCGCAATGTGTACAAATGTACACCTTAGCATGATGCTTATGAGTGTGATTGTGATCGTGATGTGCACCATAAGCATGAGCATGATGAGTATGTGCATGAGCATGGGGAACTTGTTTCTTTTGAAACAAAGATTCCAACTTAGAATGATTGAATGCACAAGAGTTCAAAGTTGAACTCAAATTATTCATTTTGTTTTTCATATTCTTAATCTCATTAGATGTGGCATGAAAAGCATGATGAGATGAAGAATTATTTTTCTTTTTCTTCTTAGCAACAAAATCTTTTTCTTTTTCAACAAATTTTCTTTTCAAAGTAGTATTTTCTTGCAAAATATCTTCTTTTTGTTTTTCCACCAAATCAATCTTTTCTTTCAAAGTATTGTTTCCTTCACACAAAATACTCAATTTAGAAAATAAGGAAACATTCTCATTTTTCAAATCTTCTTTTTCTTTTTCTAAGCATGCGACTTTATTTCTAAGTGAAACATTTTCATTAAGCATGCAATCAAATTCCTTTTTCAAAATCTTGTTATCTTTTTCTAAACATGCAATGTTATCTCTACATGAATCATGATCTACATGCATGCAAGCAATGTCCTTTTTCAAATTTTTATTTTCTTTCTTTATCATGTCATATTTTTCAATAATCATATGGCAAAATGAAGTAAGCTCACCATATGACATGTCCTCATCCTCGGATTCGGAAGTTACCTCAAGGGGTCATCCCCTTGGACCATGTAGCACTTGTTGGAGGTGTCGCTTCCAACATCCGAATCGCTCCCCGCATAGTATTGTTCATTTTCGCCAAGGGAGATGAGGGTGTTCCATACTACAAAAGCCAACTCAATGTTAGAAACCCTAGATAGATAATCATCATTTAGGGTTGATTTAAGAGCATGAAGGGCTTTTGCATTAGCCTCAAAATTCTTACCATTTAAGCAATATTCTTTATTAGTAGTGGCAAGAAATACATGAAGGCCAAGTCCTTTGAGGAACAAAGACATCTTAAGCTTCCAAATTTGGATGTTAAGGATGTCAAAGGTGGGTGGTGACATAAAGTCCATGGTGTGTGTACAAAATATTGTGATTAGCCTAAAAGGAGGATCTTTAACTCTTAGGTTGTTAGACCCAATATCAAGAGCACTAGCTCTGATACCAATTGTAAGTTCACCTAGAGGGGGGGTGAATAGGTGATGGCTAATCTAAAGGTCACTTATGAACAAATAATGCGGAATTAAAACTAAGTTGACCAAATTAAAGCTTCTTATTAATTTAACACTTATGTATAACCAAGAGTGTTGCCGAATTCCCCTTGCGAGGCTCTGGACAAGCTCCTCTAGATTCTCCTTGAATGGGTTGAGGTGCCGCGTTGGCTCTCTTGGTTGAATACAAGTGTTAACAACAATCCCAAGCAAGTATGTATATCAATTATGAGCACAAGGGAATATATCATGCATATATAAGATGAACACAATAAATTTGAATGCAAGATATAAAAGAGACAAAGAGAGAGAGAGGGATAGAGTAAGCAATCGCAAACACAAAGGGTTTGTTTCGAGGTTCGAGCACACTTGCTCTACATCCCCGCCTTCGACACACGAAGGATTTCCACTATGCAAGATCCCCAACGGATCTCTCCTTGGTGCCGCAACACCTACAAGCTCTCGGACTCCCTTGTCCGTACACCACAAGCCCACCGGCTCAATGAGGGCGCACCTCAAACCACCGAGTTCACACAAGAACTCTACCACACGAGCACACTTGCCCGTCTCCTCAAAATACAATGGAAATCTCTTTGGTGATCTAACACTTGATCACCAATTACAAAAGCTCACTACAACACCTTCCTATAGGATAGATATGTCTATGGATGCTCAAGTGAAGTGTGAGAAATCAAGGAAAGAAAGCTATGGTGAAAAACACAAGAAATCACTTTTACACTCTCTTGATAAAATCCCTTTAAGATGGGAAGTATTTGCTCTCAAATTTGTGGAGAAAACTTCTGAAATGAGTGGGAAAAACTGCTCAAGAAGTCTCAAAAATCTTCTCCCTAAAACAAGTGACAAGACCCCTTTTATAGGGCTGCCAGAAAATAGAGCCGTTGGGCTCCAGTCAGTGCTGTCGGTCGACCGCCGGTCGACCGGCCAACGGTCATTTTTCTGACCGTTGCAGCCACCGGTCGACCGGCTCGGTCGACCGATAACCTGGAATGAACTGTCGGTCGACCGGCCCGGTCGACTGATATTTCCAGAGAGCAAAGCTCTCTTGGTCGGTCGACCGACCCGGTCGACCGGCCACTGTGCTGACAACGTGCACATGGCTGTGCACTTCGGTCGACCGGTCCAGTCGACCGGTTGGCCTGTCAGCCAGTTTTCCAGGTCAGAAATCTGTACAAAAAATCTTTTTATAAAATCCTAAAAATACATGTAAATTCTACAAAAATAGTTTTACCAATATACATGAGAGAACAAACATGCTTCCACAAAATCAAGACATGTTATAGATGTTTTGGTCTATTTTTGTAACTTGGAAATATTAGCTAAATAACTAAAATGTATTTTTCCAAAACATGTTTTTCCAAACTTATTTTTCTAAATCTTCATCAAATACAAAAACAAGATATTTGAGTTCATTTAAAAGCATGGTGTGTATGGATATGATCCACTACACAATCAATATGGAATATCTATGTTTTTGACATAAAGCTCTAATCATGATTTTGGTTTAAAGATATGAACTATGAAATACCAAAATCTAAAATAGTATTTTGTCATAATGAAAAATCTTTTCTATTCTAGAAAATCTTTTATAAAAAACATTAAATCAAGAGTTCTATCAAGAGTGTGTGTGTGTGATATAACTTGAGCAATCCACCAACTATCTATCCTTTACATTTTTACTAAAACAAAAAATACAAATTCTATACCTAGACCCAAGTCTTCATCTTCTTGAAGTCTTCACTTGAAGCTTCTCATCTTCTTGACTTGGTCCAAGCTTGATCCAAAAACTCCTTGGATCACCACATGCAAGCTCCAAATCTTGATCTTTTATCCTTTGTTGAGCTATGCACCTACTAAGATCTTGATAAAGAATCTGTCACTAAATAAACAAGATCATTAGTAACTATAACTACATGAGTTGATCATCATCAAAACTAGGGTGAAGGGCCTTTGGGCCAACAAGGAACTCTCCTGATCATCGGTCCTTGATTCCTCTGCCCCGGTGGCCCTGGAAGTGCCCTCTGTCCATTCGGTCCCTGCAGTGCTGGCAAAGCTTGGCCGGCTACCCCCATTCTCTTGTGTGGACAGGTCTCGATGGAATGGTCTCGGGAACCACACACCAAACATAACCCATTTGCCCTACGGCAATTCTGTCGAATGTGGCCTGGCTTCTGACAATAGCTACAGAAGGAAAATGGTTGGGCCGTCTGGTAAGGAGCCGGTCTGAATGGTTGCCTCAAAGCCTGAACCTTTGCTGCTCTGTAAGGGCCTCCTCTCCCCATTGGTGGAAATGGCCTCTTCATGGCCTGGTTCCTCATCTGGCTCTCTTGCTTCTTCTCTAGCCCACGCTCTACCTCCCGAGCTATGGTGAGAACTTCTGAATAAGTCTTCAGCTGCTGGGGCATCAAGAAGACCTGAATATCCATCTGCAAGCCCTGCTGAAACCTGCTAGCCCGCTTCTCCTCATCCGTTACCATGTACGGAGCAAAGCGGCTAAGCCTGAGAAATTCCGCGGCGTACTCATCCACGGACCTATTCCCTTGCTGAAGTCTGATGAACTGCTCTTCCATGTCCTTCTGAGCAGTGGCGGGGAAGAATCTGCTGTAGAAACTCTTGGAGAACGTGTCCCAGGTGACAGGCTTCTCCAGTCTGGCCTCCTCAGCTAGCCACCAAGTTCTGGCTATATCCTTCAGTTGAATTTTGGCAACCTCCACTTGATTCTCCTTTGGAACTCGAGCTGCATTCAATAAGTCTGAGGTATCTGTCAGCCATTGCTCAGCATCCAGGGGTTTCTCTTCACCCGTGAATATGGCGGGTTGCAGCCGCCTGAAGTCCGATACATTTCCCGGCCTCTGTTCCTTCGGTGCTGCCAATTCTTGCCGGAGGAGTTCCGTCTGCTGCTGCTGGTTCTCCATCATCGTCTGAATAACTCTCAGAATGTCCACATTCTCTCCCGTGGGTCCATTCGATGCTTGCCCAGAGTTGCTACGACCCGTCCTTCTCTCCATACCGAATTTGGGAAAGGATAACTGGAATTTGGAAAAATGGAAGGAGTTTAGGACACAAGGGACACAAGGGAAGGAATCAAGAAGGAATCAAGAAGGACTAGATAACTTTGTACATTGTAGTTGGCAATAGCAAATTACAGTAATTTGCTGCTTAATTGTACTATAGGTGTGAGAGCCAGGCTCTGATACCAACCTGTAACGCCCCGATCCCACGGATACGGAGACGTCACTGCGACGCATATACGCAGGTCAAAAGGTGCCCCCACGTATACACGCTAAGCATAAAAGTACAACAAGGATCAGAGTGCACGACAAAGCGTGATTTCCATACATATGCCAACATAAAAGTACAAGTACAAGTCATCACAAGATATGATAAAATATTACACATTACATGTATCTTTTATCACAACTAAGTCCAAAAGCAAAAGATACAACATAAACACAAAATGCTCACGAGTAGGATGAAGATCCCGTGAGTCAAAAAGAAAGATCTGGCGTAAGGACTGGAGCTAATCAGCCTGCTCGCTAAAGAAAGCTCGATCTTCTGTGGATGGCTCAACTTCGATCCAAGCTTCAGAACCTGAACATACAAATCCAAGGGAGTCAGGACCTCCCGAAAATGAACAGGTTATAGCCAAGTGGCTAAGAGATATGAATAATAAGGACGGAACAGCATAATGAATATAAACCAACAAGTAATGAAAGCATAAAGAACTATAATCAGGATGAAATGGATACATAGTTAAAGTCTATTATTATTATTACTTGTCTTACTGTGATATCTAGCTATGTGACCCAGCGTCCCAGCGCACATAGATCCATATCCTAGTAATACAAGGTTGTTATTGGAAACAGCGGGGGTATCAACGAACTATGTTTACAGTGGACCCCGTACATGCCCGGGATAACGGTCCAGGATTGTTCCGTTGCTTGGTGACGGAAGCCAGCCGCTAGGCTATTCAGGAGGGACTTATGTATGCCCTTATCATGATAGTACTCAGGAAAAGGGAGCAAGCACTCCCCTCGGTCTCCTGGAGGCCCTCAGGTTAGACCGGAATACAATTGTACAATATACCTAATGCCACTGTAAACACGAACACATATCGATATCCGCATGTTTCCCCCTGACCCAATGTAAGTTGGTCCATTTTATACAAAGTTGAATGCATCATGCTTGGTTCAAGAGATGGCATGATAAGTGGTGATATTCACTATTTAACCTGTCATGAAACGAGAATATGTAATAACAAGTCATGAAGTTACAAGAGATAACATCCATCCAGTAATAGGCCAAGTAGTATCAGTTATGAAGCATGAACCAGCGTAATATAATACACATGTATCAGGGTAAGATTCAAATTTAGAAAAGAAATCAACTATATAAACAGCTTAAATTAGTCGACTAGGTGGAAGGTGTAGTCGACTGGTAGGGGTCATAAGTCGACTAACAGTCTGGATTAGTCGACTAAAACTGGGTTCCAGAGAGTTGATATTCTGTTTCAGGGAAAGTTAGTCGACTAGGTAAAAAGGGTAGTCGACTATCGGACACGCAAGTCGACTAACAGACAAGCTAAGTCGACTAGAACTGGGATACAGAGAGTTAAGTTTGTTTCAGGAGTCGACTAAGGTGAGAAGGGTTAGTCGACTAGTAGTCTATAGTCGACTAGTAAATAGGATAAGTCGACTAGGGCCGAGAGTTGGGTTTCTGGTTCAAGTAAGGTTAGTCGACTAGGGAGGAATGTGTAGTCGACTAACAGTGATTTCCAGAGAGTTGAGGTTCATTTCCAGAAAGGGTTAGTCGACTAATGATCAGGGTAAGTCGACTAAAACTGTGTTTCAGAAACAGGTTAAGGTTCAACTAGAAGGGTTAGTCGACTAATACCTAGGTCATGTCGACTAATCTGGGTCTGTAAGTAGCGTACAGAACCGAATTTGCAGGTCGAATTTGAAGGTCAAATGTGTGATTTTGAAGGCACGAGTGAACAAGACGTGGAATACAAGTATACTAGGGAATTCACATGTCTTGGTGAGTAAGAATACTCACTAGGATTGGTTATTTTGGAGCTTTACGAGTTCGGTAGGATCGTTGTTGACGAAAATCACCCAAGTGGTCTCCGACGGCGAAGGAAGTTACGATCCAAGCTCCAAGGTGGTTGCTTGAGGTGGAGATGATGTCCTGGTGGAGCTCTTGGAGTTAGGGTTGAGGTTGAGAAGAAGGAGGAACTTTGGGAGAAGGCTATTCTTGTTGAAGGGAAGAAGAAAAGGATGGAAATGTAAAGGAAATAGTTTATATAGGGTTGGGATTTTGCAAAGGGAGTGGAATTAAGATAGAAGAGAGGGGGGTTTTTGCAAGAAAGGAGAGGGTGAGGTGTCCCTCACCTGGCCACTTGGCCGGCCATGGGAGAGAGAGAGAGAATGAGTGGTAATTAAAAAGGAATTAAGTGGAAGTGAGTGGGATTCTTTGGAAATTTGGAGAAAGGGAATTTTGGAAAATTGGGAAAATCATGTGGTTTGTGAAGGAAGTAAAGGAAAATAAAGAAGAGGAAAAAGAGAGGAATTATAAAAAGGAAAATATTTTCTTTGGCTTGAAAAATTAAGAATGTTGAAAAGACAAGTTTCTAGGTTTAAGTCGAAGATGCGGAAAACAATTCGGAAAATACCGAAATCGTCCGAAATTCAAGTATCTCGGAACGACCCGAAAATTTTACCCAAAATCAAGAATAATATTTTAAGGCTCATGGTGAAATTCGTTTTTTTGAAATAACTTATAGTTTTAAAACTAAAAATCCCGGAATCAGTTATCTACCGACTCCGTTGGAATTTTCATAAATTCATAAAATTCTCAGAAAAAGTATTTAGATAGAAATTATGATTCTAAGAAATAAAGTCTAAAGGACCTTCTAGAAATTCCTAACCGTTTGTGAATTAAAAATCTGAGAATTGATCAGCGGCACTGGTCGACACCGGTTTTGAAAATATTTAATTAAATTCAGGAAAATTCCAGAAAATCATAGAAAATATATAATATTGGAAAATGATTTTTTTTTAAAACTGAAATCGGTCGAATACAGGAAGTAAACCGAAAATACGATCGAAAAACTGAACACGCAACTAAGTACGTACTCCGGGAACGGGGTATTACACAAAGTGTTTGGAAATGAAAGCAACAAAGAAAAACACTTGGGACAATCACAAGATAGATATAGAATTAGAGATCAAAAACCAATTTCCAAATACTCTCTTTTTCTTTGAATTTTCTAACACTTTAAAACAAATAGAGATAGATCTTTTGAACCCAAGAATCTTTTGAAAACTTGCTGTTTAAACACTAGAGAAGTAGGAAAATTTTGGTCTTGAAAACTTGTATCAAAACCTCTCTCAAATGGGGTATAAATAGGCCCCATAAAAATTTTGCCCGTTAGCTGGCAGAAAGGTCAAAATTGACCTTCTGGTCGACCGGCCGGTCGACCAGCCAACGGTCAAAAAAAGTGACCGTTGAGCCTGCTCGACCGCGCCAATTTCAGAGAGCAGTTGCTCTCTGGCCCGTCGACTGCTCGGTCGACCGTGCCAAGCCTCACGGTCGACCGTCCGGTCGACCGCCCCCACCCGAGAGTGGGGCACTTTCAGTCGGTCGACCGAGCTAAGTGGCTGGTCATCGTGCATGTTCTTGTGCACGTCGGTCGACCGGTCCGGTCGACCGACTCTGGGTCCGATCGACCGTCCCGGTCGACCGCCAGAGCCTGGCAGGGCTATTTAAGGGATTTGAAAACTGGGTTTTTAATTGTCAAATAAATCTCATAAAATCTCTAAAAATTCACAAAAATAAGTTCTTATATACTCTTTGAAATACAAACTTGTTTGAGTAAAAATCAAACCAAGTTACAAACATTTTGAACTCTTTTGTGTTATGAAAATTTTACCGAAAACCAAATTCCGTATTTTCCAAAACGTGAATTTTTGAGATGAAAATCGTTTTGTCCAAAACTCATCCAAATACAAAAACATGATATTGAAACGACTTGAAGCATGCTGTATATGGATATAATCCAATAAACATGAAAGATATATATATATATATATATATATATATATATATATATATATATATATATATATATATATATATATATATATATATATATATCTCATTGTTTTTGACTTAAAATCCAAAAATACGTTTTGTTAAAATACCAAAACACCAAACTCATGAAATAGACTATCAAACTAAGTTTGTTTAAATAGTTGAAGTATAGATGTATATAGAACAAATTTAATATACATTAAACCATGTAAACTTGTTTTGATTCTATCTATTTATGAAAACCAAGATCGGTTAAACCAAAAATCGAAAACCAAAACCAAAACATGAAACGTGTGTGTGTTGTGAACTTGAGCATATCACACTATCTAATTTTTAACAAATAGATCTAAAACCAAAAACTAAACTATGTACCGAGGTCTTCTTGTAGAGCGCCGTCTCCAAGTTGACCTGATCCAAACGTGATCCACCGAGCTTGCTCCAACGAGTGCTAGATATGAACTTTGACTCTCGGGCTCTTGAATCACCATGTGAAAGCTCCTAAACATCTTTGTTAAAGCTAATCACCTACTAATATCTTGGTTAAGTATCTGAAGCTAAACATCACAAGATTATTAGTAAACTATAACTACATGAGTTAATCATCATCAAAACTAGAGTGGAAAGCCTCTGGGCCAACAATCTCCCCCTTTTTGATGATGACAAAACTCATAGAGTTATATATGTATGGATTAAAGTTAAGCTTCAAAGAAGCTCCTCCTTAACTCATGCATAGCAATAAATAATAAATATATGCAATGAATACTAAATATGAATATGCATCAACATGCATAAAACAATGAAATGAACATGCTCTTGATACCAAATTTTTAAAATAAATTCCTTTTCCTTTTTGAAATAAACATGTTCTTAAATAATTGCTCTAGATACCAATCAATAAAATTTCAATTTGAAAACTTTATCAATAAAAGTAATAAAAGCTCTTGATACCAATCAATAAAAAAACTCTTGAAAGCTCTTGATACCAATTAATAAAAAATTCTTGATACCAATTGAAAGATAATCAATTCAAGCTCTTAATACCAACAAGAAAAATTTAACAAAAGTTTCTTGATATCAATAAAACAAAACAACAAAGCATAAAACGATAAAAGCTCTTGATACCAAATTGAAACTCAAATAAACCAATAAATATGCATATAAACTCACAAATACTTCTCCCCATTTTTGTCAATCATTAACAAAGGGGTCAAAGAAAACAATAAAACAATGTTCTCCCCCTTTTTGTCTTAAACTAAAAAAAATATCAATAAGGGGTGAAATCAAATCAAAACTTTATGATACCAATTGAAAAAAATATATATCAATTTAGTGCATCATGATATCAATAAATCATACCAATTGAAAGAACATAAAACAAATGTTTTTAACATAAATTTAAATATCAATTGTAAGTAAATAAATCATTTTGAAGAATTTAACCAAAAATTTTGATATCAATTAAAAATATATTGATAATCTTGATATCAATTGTAAAGATTAGTACCAATTGAAAGTAATTTTTCATTAGGAGCATATGATACAAAAAATAATCAATATCATTTTTCAATCATTTTTCAACATAAAGTGTGGGAGTAATAAAATACGAAAGGTAAACAAAACCAATTAAAAGTGAAATACAAATTTTCTCCCCCTTTATAAAATACCAAATAAAATGATGCATAAGCTTGTATAAGATACCAATTGAAAAATAATCAATTGAAATATAATAGCCATTTAAGAAATCAAGCTTAGCATAACCAAAATTTGTGCTCAAAGATATAGAGATATAGTAAGCACAAATAAAGCATATATATGTATGAAAAATTGAATACCAATCGAAATTGATATAATTTGAAGTGTAAGCATACATATATAAAACATATATGAGTATACAAAAAGAATGCCAATAGTGATACCAATTGAAAAGATCCAATGATACCAACTGAAAACATAATAAGATCAAGTGTATAACTCATATTTCCTACCACCCATTTCATGCACATGTTTAAAATGATTTTTAATAATAAGCATACAAGGCATGGTCGCCCAACCAACCGCCCTTGAATGGAAAGGGTTTTCAAAAATAGGTTTGAAAATAGTTTAGCATAATTGAAAACTCTTCCAAATGAAGAATACGAACTAGTTATAAGAAAAATTTTAAACTAGTACGAAATTATTCAAGCAAGGAATAAAACAAAAATATATTCCATGAAAAATATGTAAATCACATGATCACCAAACACTCGAAATCTATAAAGCCCATATCATACTCATGAAAACAAAATCATGAGAAAACAACAAATAATATGAGTGTACAAGTTATGTGAAAAACATAATCATGAAAATAGTCAATTTAGCTCAATTATGAATTTCCTTGTCAAAAACATGAAAATCATCAAAGTCAAATAGGCTTCAAGTTATATGTATGTTTTCTCTAAACTAGAAGTATACATACATATCCCTAAACACAATTGAGTCCATAATAAAGATTTGCATGAAAGACAAAAAGACACAAAGGGGTATACATGTATATCTTAAGTTTTGACAAAATAGGCATATACATGAAGTTAAACATATAAACATGAAAAACATGTACAAAATGGGAATACAAGTCAAATGCATGAATCATCAAAACTAGGCTATACTAGTACATCTAATAAGTACAAATTAGCATTCAAGCACAAACACATAATAATCTATTTGTGGCTCACTAGATGTACAAGTATATATCTAAGTTTTAATGAAAACTAACATCTAAACATGTAATCAAAACATGAAGCATAGAAATCAAAACAAAAACTCATATGATCATTATGTAAATGAACATGCATTAAATCTATGATATACATATTAGCTAAACAAATGTGAGAATACAAAGGTATAAATCCATATTAAACATGGGTGTCTCAAATAACTAATCATGTATATCACTAATCTAAATATCATGGCATATAACATACTAATCATGAAACATCATAACATGCTAAAACCAATGATATGAAAAGCATGTAACCAATAAATGAGGAGTAAGAGATTGTTACCAAAACCATGAGGGCAACTCTCCATATCTCCAAAATAATGTGGTCCTCCCACCAAACTCCCTTGAAAGTGATGCATCCACATAGTTCTCTTTAAGCTCAGAACGCATCCACCTCAAGGCACCATCACTCTCACGTCATGCGAGAGTCCACACCTACATCAAATACAATAGGGGTGGTCTTTGGTACCCACACTCTTTTGGGTCCATGGGGGTTAGTTCCTTTCCTAACCCAAACAAACTTATTTGCTAAATTAGAATCATTTATCTTATCATAACAAAATTTAGCAAGGTGGCCCTTACGTTCACAATGTGTACATGTGTACACATGAGCATACAACGTGTTATGGGTGTGTACGTGAGGAGCATGTGTATGCCGTGTACGGTGTGCATGCATAAGAGGAACTTGTTTCTTTCGAAACATAGATTCCAATCGTGAGTGGTTCAAAGCACAATGGCTCAAAGTGGTGCCCAAACAATCAACACTCTTCTTAAGCATAGATATATCATTCTCAATCAAGGAAGAAGAGGTGTATACAATAGGTGAGCTAGAATGTGAAGCTACACTAGCATGACAAACATATGAATCTATATCATTTTTCAAAGAAACATTTTTCTTTAAACAATCTTCCAATTCTTGTGAAATCAAATCAATTTTGTTTTTCAAAGAAACATTTTCTTTTACAACAAAATCAACTTTTGAAGATAAAGCCTCATTTTTCTTTAAAACATTTTCACAATCATTTTTGTTTTCAAAATTTTGTTTTCATTAAGTGCAAGTTCAAGTTGGGATTTAAGTGAGTCAAGTTCACTTGAAATCTCATCCCTCTCTTGCAAAGTAATCTCAAGTCTAGAAGATAAGTTTTTATTTTCTTCTTTTAAATCAAAGTTATCCTTTTTCAAAAGTTTGTATTTTGAAATCAAATTTTCACAATTTTTAGCAAGTTCATCATTCAAGGCTTGTGCATCCATACACTCATTGCAATGAGAACTAGTACTAACATCTAGTTGAGTGTCCAAATGTACCTCAAGGGAGTCATTCCCTTGGACCATGAAGCAACGTTCGTCGGACTCGTCTCGACTAAATCTCCTCTTCTTATTGATAAGCGTTGGGAGCTCAGGAGATGTCAAAATGTTCCACACTGCAAAAGCGGAATCATAGTGAGAAAACACGTGTAAATATTTTTATCAAGAGATGCTCTAAGTGCCTTAAGTGCCTGTGCATTAGCCTCTATATGCTTGCTATCACTAAGGTAGGATTCCTTGGTAATGGCAAGGTAAACTTTATAACCTAGGGTTTTCAAATGACAACTCATCCTAACCTTCCATATATCAAGTCTAGAGATATCAAACATGGGAGGGCTATCCATGAGTGCAAACTATATGTGTGCAAATGCAAATGCAAAGTAGATTAGCAAACCAGATCACACTCCTAGGTGGTTAAACCTAATATCAGGAGCGTAGGCTCTGATACCAATTGTAAGTACACCTAGAGGGGGGTGAATAGGTATACGACTAATCTAATGAACAAAATGCGGAAATTAAAACTAAATTGCAACACACTTAATGTAACCAACGAGTGTAGCCGAATTCCCGGTGAAGGGCTCTGAACTAACTCCTCTTGATTCCTCTGAATAAGAGTTGAGGTGCTATATGAAGCTCTCGTGATTAAACACAAGTGAGGCACACACAAACAAGCCAAGCATATAATATATGAATGAGCAATATGAAATGATGCAAGGCACAATATAAAAGAGAAAGAGAGTTAGAGTCAATGGATCAAACGCAAACACCGAGATTTATTTCGAGGTTCGAGCACCCAGCTCTACGTCCCCGCCTTCACACAGAAGGATTTCCACTAACTTGTCCACACAGGACTCCACACAGGGAACCTCCACTGAGGATTTGGGGCAATACAACCGGGAGTACACAACTCCTCTCTCAATTACAAACACAACCTCTACACTTAGATGCTAGGTACAAAGCCACCACAATCAATCACCTCACACTTGAGGGATGGGCACAAAGCCAAACACCAATCAACCTCTCACTAGAGGGATAGGGCACAAAGCCACCACTCCAAAAATCAACCTCTACACAAGAGAGATAACACAAAGTAGGAGGGTTTACAACTTAGTGATCAAAAGACCACAAACCAATTCTCTTTCTCACAAAACAAAGATCCTATAGAGAGGATAATAAGATAAGCTCAGTGTGAGAAAACAAAGTGTTTGGAAATGAAAACAACAAAGAAAAACACTTGGGACAATCACAAGATAGATATAGAATTAGAGATCAAAAACCAATTCCCAATACTCTCTTTTTCTTTGAATTTTCCAACACTTTAAAACAAATAAAGATAGATCTTTTGAACCCAAAAATCTTTTGAAAACTTGCTGTTTAAACACTAGAGAAGTAGAAAAATTTTGGTCTTGAAAACTTGTATCAAAACCTCTCTCAAATGGGATATAAATAGCCCCATAAAAATTCTGCCCGTTGGCTGGCAAAAAGGTCAAAATTGACCTTCCGGTCGACCGGCCAATGGTCAAAAAAGTGACCGTTGAGCCTGCAGTCGACCGCCCCGTCGACCGCGCCAATTCCAGAGAGTAGTTGCTCTCTGGCCGGTCGACCGCTCGGTCGACCGTGCCAAGCCTCACGGTCGACCGCGCCAATTCCAGAGAGCAGTTGCTCTCTGGCCGGTCGACCGCCCGGTCGACCGTGCCAAGCCTCACGGTCGACCGCGCCAATTCCAGAGAGCAGTTGCTCTCTGGCCGGTCGACCGCCCGGTCGATCGTGCCAAGCCTCACGGTCGACCGCGCCAATTCCAGAGAGCAGTTGCTCTCTGGCCGGTCGACCGCTTCGGTCGACCGTGCCAAGCCTCACGATCGACCGTCCGGTCGACCGCCCCCATCCGAGAGTGGGGCACTTTCAGTCGGTCGACCGCTCGGTCGACCGGGCTAAGTGGCTGGTTAGCGTGCACGTTCTTGTGCACGTCGGTCGACCGGTCCAGTTGACCGACTCTGGGTCCGGTCGACCGTCCCGATCGACCGCCAGAGCTTGGCAGGGCTGTTTAAGGATTTGAAAACTGAGTTTTTAATTATCAAATAAATCTCATAAAATCTCTAAAAATTCACAAAAATAAGTTCTTATATACTCTTTGAAATACAAACTTGTTTGAGTAAAAATCAAACCAAGTTACAAACATTTTGAACTCTTTTTGTGTTATTAAAATTTTACCGAAAACCAAATCCGTATTTTCCAAAACTTGGATTTTTGAGATGAAAATCGTTTTGTCCAAAACTCATCCAAATACAAAAACATGATATTGAAACGACTTGAAGCATGTTGTATATGGATATAATACAATATACATGAAAGATATATATATATATCATTGTTTTTGACTTAAAATCCAAAATACGTTTTGTTAAAATATCAAAACACCAAACTCATGAAATAGACTATCAAACTAAGTTTGTTTAAATAGTTGAAGCATAGATGTATATAGAACAAATCTAATATACATTAAACCATGTAAACTTGTTTTGATTCTATCTATTCATGAAAACCAAGATCGGTTAAACCAAAAACCAAACCAAAACCAAAACCAAAACATGAAACGTGTATGTGTTGTGAACTTGAGCATATCACACTATTTAATCTTTAACAAATGGATCTAAAACCAAAACTAAACTATGTACCGAGGTCTTCTTGTAGAGCACCGTCTCCAAGTCGCTCGATCCAAACGTGATCCACCGAGCTTGACTCCAACGAGTGCTAGATATAAACTTTGACGCTCGGGCTCTTGAATCACCATGTGAAAGCTCCAAAACATCTTTGTTGAAGCTAATCACCTACTAATATCTTAGTTAAGTATCTGAAACTAAACATCACAAGATTATTAGTAAACTATAACTACATGAGTTAATCATCATCAAACTAGAGTGGAAAGCCTCTGGGCCAACAAATGGTTCCCGAACAATCACTCTTGAGTCCAAATTATCAATTTCACAAAACCATATTCTATTGTTGGACATAGGTATATACCATAATGACTCAGTGATGATTTTCTAAGATTGGTCATGTAAGAGAATAATTTTCATGATAGGATCTTGCATGATCCTATTCATATTGGGGATTGTAAATATGTAAATAGAAAAGAGGTCAATAAAGGTGAATTCTGTGAACCACCAAATTATCTTGATTGGGTAGCAACGCTTGGCCCAATCTGACATCCACCGGAATCACCACCTTAAGGTAGTATTATCCTTTCATTTCTTCTTTTTCATGCATTTATGCATTCATTCATACATTGAGGATAATGCATGAGATAGGTGTGGGGGAGGGTTCTAACATAACATAGGTTTTTCTTTTTATTTAAAATATATATATATAAAATTCTAACAATTTCTTTGCTTTTAAAAATTTTTGAAAAGAGAAACAATATTTTGACCTATTTTTTTTTATAAGAAATTAAGTTAATTTAAAAATAGGAGAATCATAATTAGGATTTCTTATACTTGATCAAAATAAGATTATTTGTTTGATCTCTAGGGTTAGGAAGAAAATTTTGAAAAAATAATTTAGTCTTGATTTTTATCTTGATAAAATATGCATGCTTTATACACATACACACTTAGGGTTCAAAATAAAGATTCTTATGCTTATAAAAAAAGAAAAAGAAAAAATATATAAAACATTCTCTGATTAAGCTGGGTATTTGTGCCTAATAAAGCATAAGTATCACGCCTAAAACCAGCCGATCTAATAAATAAAAAACCCTTAGTTTTGTGGCCTTGTTGCTCGAGTCCTTAAGTCCTTGGGGTGTTTTCTCACTCAGTGCCCTAGGACCGTCTGGTTTAGGAGTCACCGATCTAAGGCTCGCTATTTGGGCAAAGTAAAAAACCTAACAGAACTAAGGGACAATATCACAAAAAATATAAAAAAATAAGGCATAAGAGTTAGAGTTAAAGAATCCTGAGTCAAATTTCACTGTCACAAAGGTGCATATGACTTAGGGTAAAGTAATAAACTAGACGGGAAATGCAGTTTTGTTGCCCAATGGCCTTCCACTCTAGTTTTGATGATGATCAACACTCATGTAGTTATGTTTACTAATATTCTTGTGTTTCTAAGTTTCAGATCATTAACAGGATATTAGTTGGTGATTAGCTTCAACAAGATGATTAGAAGCTATTCATGATGATTCCGGTGCCAAAGCTTAAAGATCATACCTTTGCACTTGGAGAATCACGGAGTTTTGGAGCAAGTCTACTTGAAGATGAAGATCGTCAAGAAGACTTAGGTATCCTAATTTAGATAGAGTTTTAGATCCATATTTGTAAAGCTTAGTTTAGTTGATATGCTCAAGTGCACAAAACACACACGTTTCATGATTTGGTTTTTGGTTTTCATGAATAATAGATCAAAACAAGTTTACCTTATACCTATGTATATTAGATATGTTCTAGATATACATACATGCTTTAAACTTGCTAGACAAACTTATTTTGACTATCCTATTCATGTTTTGGAAAATTCTAGTTTGATAAAATACAAGTTTTGTTTTTGATAAAATTGGCAAGACACAAAAATGAATTGATATGATTGATTTATGTCTTGAAATTTTTATCACAAGTTTGGTTATCAAAGTAAAATGATAAAACAAATTTTAGAAAAACATATTTTTAGAAAAACAGTTTTTATTGTGATTAAAACTATTTTTTAGATTTACTGTGAATTTATGGGATTTTTATTGAGTGAAAAGACCTATTTTCAAATCCCGTATCTGTGCAGATCTGCACTGTGCCTGCCAGGCCAGTTCGGTCGACCGGACCGGTCGACCGCACCAAGTGGCCGGTCGACCGGGTCGGTCGACCGATGTGCACAGACGTGCACGCTGGCTACACATTGTAGTCGGTCGACCGGACCGGTCGACCGAGTTGAGAGTTCAACTCTCAGGATGTTTCGGTCGACCGGGCCGGTCGACCGCTAGTGCCCAACGGTCACTTTTCTGACCGTTGGCGGTCGACCGGGCCGGTCGACCGACGCCTGTCAGAGCTGCCAGCTCAGCTCTAACGGCTAGTTTTCTGTTTGGCCTATATAAACTCCATCTCTTTGGGGATTTTGGCCAAGTTTTTTAAGGAGAAAAATTTCTGGTTTCTAGAGGTTTTAAAACAAGTTTTCAAAAGTGTTTGGGGCTTTAATTCTTCAATATTTATTGTTTTAGGTTTTTGGAAAAATCAAAGAAAAGAATATTTTGGGAGATTTGTCTTGTTTTCATTCTATATCTTTTGAAGGATTTTCCCAAGTGATTTTCTTTGTTGCTAGTTTTCCAAACACCTAGTTTTCCACACTTGAGCTATCTTCTATCCTAAACTATTAGGATCTTGTTTTTGTGGAAAAAGATAAGAGAAAAAGAAAGAGAAGTGTTTGAGGTTGTTTGTTGTAAACCTCATTGTTGTAAACCCTCCTTCATTTGTTGTATCCCTCTTCGGTAGAGGTGATCGGAGTGGTATTGGTTGTGAGCCTCTTAGGTAGAGGTGGAGTTTGGTTGTGAGCCTCTTCGGTAGAGGTGTGTGGATTGGTTGTTATATTGGCTACGGGCCTAACCCCTCGGTTGTGAGGAGGTTGTTGTTGAGAGAGGAGTTTGATACTCCTAGAGTTGTAAGAAATCCTCTTCGGTAGAGGTTCCCTCGGTGGGAGTTGAGATAGTGGAAATCCTACACGGTGGTGTAGGCGGGGATGTAGAGCAAGGTGCTCGAACCTCGAAACAAATCTTGGTGTTTGCGTATTGATCCATTGTCTCTCTAACTCTCTCTTATATTTGTGCAAAGCATCATATTCATATCATATCATATTTGCTTGTGTTGTGCATATTTCATATTGCCTTGCATTTATTCATATTGCTATTCATTCTTATATGCTTGGCTTGATTGTGTGTATTTTATATTGCTTGGATTGCTTGTGTGTGTGTGCCTAACTTATACTCATCCAACAAGAGCTTCACATAGCACCTCAACCCATTTAAAGGGGAATCAAGGGGAGTTAGTCCAGAGCCTCGCAAGGGGAATTCGGCTACACTTGTTGTATTGTATTAGTTTGTGCATAATTTGCATTAGCTTCCGCATTTAGCGCACTTAGTTTGCATTAAGTTTCTTAGATTAGCACTTACACCTATTCACCCCCCTCTAGGTGTTTTTCAATTGGTATCAGAGCTAGTGCTCCTGATACTTAGGCTTAACATCCTAGGAGTGATCCATTTGCTTGCTAATCTACATTTGCATTTGCTTGTTTGCACACATTTAGTTTATACCATGGACTTCATGACCCCACCTAGCTATGATCCTTCCAACATTGATATTTGGAAGTATAGGATGTCCATGTACCTAAAGACCCTAGGTTGCATGTTTTCCTTGCGGCCACCAAGAGATGTTATCTTGGTGATTGCAATCATATAGGGGCCAATGCACAAGCCCTAGAGGCCATTAGAAGCACATTACCTAAAGATTATCTTATGTGTGTTTCTAATCTTGATTCCGCTTTGCAGTGTGGAACAAGTTGACAACAACCCCACCTCCAAGCTTCAATTGCCAATCCAAGAAGAGGAATCTAGCGGAGAATCCGAGCCACACAATGCTATATGGTCCAAGGGAATGACTCCCTTGAGGTACATTCGGAATCTCAACTAGATAGTAATGATTGTGCTAGTTCTTCAAATGATTATGTTGATCCCATGCCTTAAATGAAGAACTATCTATTGTTTGTGAAAAATTAATAGAAAAATATAACTTGTTGAAAAAGAAGAGTTTAGGCATTAATAATGAAAATAAAATTTGATTGCTAGACTTGATGTTGTTTTGCAAGAGAAAGAGGAGATTGCTAATGAAGGGATTCATTAAAATCTCAACTTGATCTTGCACTTAAAGAAAATAACTTTTTGAAAAATAAAAATGATTGCCATGTTCTTTTGAAGAAAAATGAAAACTTGTCTTCAAAAGTTTTATTTTGTTTTAAAAGAAAATGATTCTTTGAAAATTAAGATTGCTTCAATTTCTAAAGATTTGGATGCATGTTTAAAGAAAAATGAATTTTTACAAAATAAGATTGATGCACATGTTTGCCATGCTAGTGTAGCTTCTTCATCTAGTCTACCTAATGCATGTACCTCTTCTTCTAGGATTAATGATGATATTTGTATGCTAAAAAAGAGAGTAGATTGTTTGGGCTCCACTATGAGCCAATGTGCCTTGAACCACACTCGGTTGGAAACCTTGGTTCGAAAGAAACAAGTTCCATCCTTTATGCATGCACACCCTCCACGGCATACACATGCTCCTCACGGACACCATCAACACATGTATGCTCATGTGTACACATGTACACATTGTGGTCGCAATGGCCACCTTGCTAAATTTTGTTATGATAGATTAAATAATGTAAATTTAGCAAAGAAATTTGTTTGGGTTAGAGAAGGGACTAACCCCCATGGACCCAACAAGATGTGGGTACCAAGACCACCCCTCCTATTATTTTTGATGTAGGTGTGGGCTCTCACATGACGTGAGAGTGATAGCACCTTGGAGTGGATGCGTTCCGGACTTAAAGGAAATCAATTGGATGCATCACTTTCAAGGGAAGATTTGGTGGAGATGACCACCATGTTTTGGAGACAAGAAGAGTTGCTTCTTCGGTTTTGGTAACAATCCTTTACTCCCATTTATTGTTTACATGCTTTCCATGTTTTAATGTTTATAGCATGTTTTTGATGTCTATGGATTAGTATGTTCATTCCATGTTATTAGATTCTTGACATACATGTATAGTATTTGAGACACATATGCTTATATGAACCCATATTTAGTATTCTCACTTTTGTTTAAGCTATAATGTACATCATGAATCTAATACATGTGAATTTACATAGTAATCATGTTTTAGTTTTATCATGATGACTTTTATATTTTTTTGATGCTTCATGTTTTTGAATATATGTTTAGATGTTTGTTTTCATTAAGACTAGTTATATACTTGTACATAGAGTGGGCTACAATAAATCTATATATGTTGAGCTTGATTGCTTATTTGAACCCATTAGATGTGCTAGTATAGTCTAGTTTTGATGATTCATACATTTCAAACTTGTATTCCATTTTTAGATTTGTTTTATGATTGTGTGTTTCACTTCATGTATATGTTCGTATTGCCAAACTTTAAGATATACATGTATACCCCTTGAGTCATTTGCCTTTCATGCAAATCTATTTATAGACTCAATTATGTTTAGGGATATGTATGTATACTTCATGTTGGACAAGACATACATATACCTTGAAATGAAAATTGCTTTTAGTAAAGATGTAGATTTTCATGTTTCATGTATTTATGTTTAACTTTCATGTATATGTCTATCTAGTTCAAACTATCTTATACATATACATCTTTTTGAGCCACGTGCCTTCATGAATATACATTTAGTGGACTCGTTGAGTTTTGGATATGTATGTATATTTTAGCTTGTATTAGACATACATATGCCTTGAAGATTAAATAAGGAGTTTTATATGATTTTTCATGTTTTTGATGAATTATGTTTTAAGGAATAATTGAGCTTAATGAAATATTTTTCATGATTATGATCTTCACATATTATTTGTACACTCATATCTATTGCTCATGTTTGTTTCTCATGAGTTATGCTTTATTGGTTAGAGTGATGATTATCATGTGAATTTCAATTTTGTTTTATTCCTTGCTTGAAGGATTTCGTGCTAGTTAACAAGTTTTCATTTAACTAGTTGCGGTGTTCTTCATTTTGGTAGTGATTTTCAAACAAAACTACATTTTCAAATCTATCTTTGAAAACCCCTACCTTCCAAGGGCGGTAGGATGGGAGATCATGTTCATGTATGCCCTAAATTGAAAATCTTTAAAACTTGAATTATGATTGGGTGGTAGATAATATGATGTATACACTTGAACTTATTGTTATGTCAATTGGTATCATTGAACTCTTTCAATGGTATCATTTTGATCTTTTTGGTATACTCATATATTTGTTTATGTATGTATGCTTCAATTTCAATGGTATCAATTTCTATTGGTATCTAAATTTTCATACATATATGTTTTATTTGTGTTCAAAAAAAAAATCACAAATTTTAGTTTTTGTTTACTCAAGCTCTAGCATGACCCAACACCTTGAGTTTCAATTTTGTTTAAATTGATTACTTTTTAAATTGTTATCAAGACTATGCATGACTTTAGTTTGTATTTCATAAAGGGGGAGAAAATTTGATTTTGTATTTCAATTGGTATTTGTACTCCCACTCTTTATGATTAAAAGTTGTTATTTTGAACATATGATATCAACATCAAAATGAAATATATTCTTACAATTGGTATCAAAATTTGTGTTTAGACATTCAAAATTTGTTATGTTGTTTTACAATTGATAATTTGTTATGTTTAATTACAATTGGTATCTCAAAATGTTGTTTAAAGAAAATATTCAAAATTTTGATTTGTATTTCCTATATGCAAGGAGAGCTTAACATCTCTCTTACATATAGATTCATGTTGAGTATATTATAAATTGAGGAACTTGACAACTCTTCTTTATATGATATACGTGTGTAGGGGGAGCTTCACATCTCCTCTTATGCATTACATAATATGTGTTATGTGAATTGGGGCTTGTCATCCCTTCTTCATGTAATGCATATGTGTAGGAAGCTAACTTAGCGTCTTCCTCTTCATGAATGTATATAGCATATAACATATATTGATTCTTGTTTATTGGTATCAAGATGCTTCATTGACATATTTTTAATTGATATCATGTTTGTAGTCACCCCTTATTGATTTTTTTTGTTTAGACAAAAAGGGGGAGAACATTGTTTGCATTGTTTTGATTGACAAAAAGGGGGAGAAAGATTTTTACCCCTCATTTTATCTATGGTTTTGATTGTTTACCCCTTTGTTGATGATTGACAAAAAGGGGAGAAGTATTTGTGTTTTATATTATATGCATGCTTATGTTTATGCATATATTATGTTTTAATCTCAAGAATATTAAGTTTAATTGATTTATAGAGTTTGCTTTGTAATTGGTATCTAGAGCTTACTTTGTTTTGAATATTCCATTTGATATCTAGAACCATTTATTGTTTATGCATATGCATGTTTCATGTTTAATATTCATTGCATATATTTATTGTTTATCTCTATGCATGAGTTAAGGGGGAGCTTCTTTGAAGCTTAACTTTAATCCATGCATATATAACTCCATGAGTTTTGTCATCATCAAAAGGGGGAGATTGTTGGCCGAATGGCCTTCCACTCTAGTTTTGATGATGATCAACACTCATGTAGTTATGTTTACTAATATTCTTGTGTTTCTAAGTTTCAGATCATTAACAGGATATTAGTTGGTGATTAGCTTCAACAAGATGATTAGAAGCTATTCATGATGATTCCGGTGCCAAAACTTAAAGATCATACCTTTGCACTTGGAGAATCACGGAGTTTTGGAGCAAGTCTACTTGAAGATGAAGATCGTCAAGAAGACTTAGGTATCCTAGTTTAGATAGAGTTTTAGATCCATATTTGTAAAGCTTAGTTTAGTTGATATGCTCAAGTGCACAAAACACACACGTTTCATGATTTGGTTTTTGGTTTTCATGAATAATAGATCAAACAAGTTTACCTTATACCTATGTATATTAGATATGTTCTAGATATACATACATGCTTTAAACTTGCTAGACAAACTTATTTTGACTATCCTATTCATGTTTTGGAAAATTCTAGTTTGATAAAATACAAGTTTTGTTTTTGATAAAATTGGCAAGACACAAAAATGAATTGATATGATTGATATATGTCTTGAAATTTTTATCACAAGTTTGGTTATCAAACTAAATGATAAAACAAGTTTTAGAAAAACATATTTTTAGAAAAACAGTTTTTATTGTGATTAAAACTATTTTTTAGATTTACTGTGAATTTATGGGATTTTTATTGAGTGAAAAGACCTATTTTCAAATCCCGTATCTGTGCAGATCTGCACTGTGCCTGCCAGGCCAGTTCGGTCGACCGGACCGGTCGACCGCACCAAGTGGCCGGTCGACCGGGTCGGTCGACCGATGTGCACAGACGTGCACGCTGGCTACACATTGTAGTCGGTCGACCGGACCGTCGACCGAGTTGAGAGTTCAACTCTCAGGATGTTTCGGTCGACCGGGCCGGTCGACCGCTAGTGCCCAACGGTCACTTTTCTGACCGTTGGCGGTCGACCGGGCCGGTCGACCGACGCCTGTCAGAGCTGCCAGCTCAGCTCTAACGGCTAGTTTTCTGTTTGGCCTATATAAACTCCATCTCTTTGGGGATTTTGGCCAAGTTTTTTAAGGAGAAAAATTTCTGGTTTCTAGAGGTTTTAAAACAGTTTTCAAAAGTGTTTGGGGCTTTAATTCTTCAATATTTATTGTTTTAGGTTTTTGGAAAAATCAAAGAAAAGAATATTTTGGGAGATTTGTCTTGGTTTTCATTCTATATCTTTTGGAAGGATTTTCCCAAGTGATTTTCTTTGTTGCTAGTTTTCCAAACACCTAGTTTTCCACACTTGAGCTATCTTCTATCCTAAACTATTAGGATCTTGTTTTTGTGGAAAAAGATAAGAGAAAAGAAAGAGAAGTGTTTTGAGGTTGTTTGTTGTAAACCTCATTGTTGTAAACCCTCTTCATTTGTTGTATCCCTCTTCGGTAGAGGTGATCGGAGTGGTATTGGTTGTGAGCCTCTTAGGTAGAGGTGGAGTTTGGTTGTGAGCCTCTTCGTTAGAGGTGTGTGGATTGGTTGTTATATTGCTACGGGCCTAACCCCTCGGTTGTGAGGAGGTTGTTGTTGAGAGAGGAGTTTGATACTCCTAGAGTTGTAAGAAATCCTCTTCGGTAGAGGTTCCCTCGGTGGGAGTTGAGATAGTGGAAATCCTACACGGTGGTGTAGGCGGGATGTAGAGCAAGGTGCTCGAACCTCGAAACAAATCTTGGTGTTTTGCGTATTGATCCATTGTCTCTCTAACTCTCTCTTATATTTGTGCAAAGCATCATATTCATATCATATCATATTTGCTTGTGTTGTGCATATTTCATATTGCCTTGCATTTATTCATATTGCTATTCATTCTTATATGCTTGGCTTGATTGTGTATTTTATATTGCTTGGATTGCTTGTGTGTGTGTGCCTAACTTATACTCATCCAACAAGAGCTTCACATAGCACCTCAACCCATTTAAGGGGAATCAAGGGGAGTTAGTCCAGAGCCTCGCAAGGGGAATTCGGCTACACTTGTTGTATTGTATTAGTTTGTGCATAATTTGCATTAGCTTCCGCATTTAGCGCACTTAGTTTGCATTAAGTTTCTTAGATTAGCACTTACACCTATTCACCCCCCCTCTAGGTGTTTTTCAATTGGTATCAGAGCTAGTGCTCCTGATACTTAGGCTTAACATCCTAGGAGTGATCCATTTGCTTGCTAATCTACATTTGCATTTGCTTGTTTGCACACATTTAGTTTATACCATGGACTTCATGACCCCACCTAGCTATGATCCTTCCAACATTGATATTTGGAAGTATAGGATGTCCATGTACCTAAAGACCCTAGGTTTGCATGTTTTCCTTGCGGCCACCAAGAGATGTTATCTTGGTGATTGCAATCATATAGGGGCCAATGCACAAGCCCTAGAGGCCATTAGAAGCACATTACCTAAAGATTATCTTATGTGTGTTTCTAATCTTGATTCCGCTTTTGCAGTGTGGAACAAGTTGACAACACCCCACCTCCAAGCTTCAATTGCCAATCCAAGAAGAGGAATCTAGCGGAGATCCGAGCCACAACAATGCTATATGGTCCAAGGGAATGACTCCCTTGAGGTACATTCGAATCTCACTAGATAGTAATGATTGTGCTAGTTCTTCAAATGATTATGTTGATCCCCATGCCTTAAATGAAGAACTATCTATTGTTTGTGAAAAATTAATAGAAAAATATAACTTGTTGAAAAGAAGAGTTTAGCATTATAATGAAAATAAAAATTTGATTGCTAGACTTGATGTTGTTTTGCAAGAGAAGAGGAGATTGCTAATGAAAGGGATTCATTAAAATCTCAACTTGATCTTGCACTTAAAGAAAATAACTTTTTGAAAAATAAAAATGATTGCCATGTTCTTTTGAAGAAAAATGAAAACTTGTCTTCAAAAGTTTATTTTGTTTTAAAAGAAAATGATTCTTTGAAAATTAAGATTGCTTCAATTTCTAAAGATTTGGATGCATGTTTAAAGAAAATGAATTTTTACAAAATAGATTGATGCACATGTTTGCCATGCTAGTGTAGCTTCTTCATCTAGTCTACCTAATGCATGTACCTCTTCTTCTAGGATTAATGATGATATTTGTATGCTAAAAAAGAGAGTAGATTGTTTGGGCTCCACTATGAGCCAATGTGCCTTGAACCACACTCGTTGGAAACCTTGGTTCGAAAGAAACAAGTTCCATCCTTTATGCATGCACACCCTCCACGGCATACACATGCTCCTCACGGACACCATCAACACATGTATGCTCATGTGTACACATGTACACATTGTGGTCGCAATGGCCACCTTGCTAAATTTTGTTATGATAGATTAAATAATGTAAATTTAGCAAAGAAATTTGTTTGGGTTAGAGAAGGGACTAACCCCCATGGACCCAACAAGATGTGGGTACCAAAGACCACCCCTCCTATTATTTTTGATGTAGGTGTGGGCTCTCACATGACGTGAGAGTGATAGCACCTTGGAGTGGATGCGTTCCGGACTTAAAGGAAATCAATTGGATGCATCACTTTCAAGGGAAGATTTGGTGGAGATGACCACCATGTTTTGGAGACAAGAAGAGTTGCTTCTTCGGTTTTGGTAACAATCCTTTACTCCCATTTATTGTTTTACATGCTTTCCATGTTTTAATGTTTATAGCATGTTTTGATGTCTATGGATTAGTATGTTCATTCCATGTTTATTAGATTCTTGACATACATGTATAGTATTTGAGACACATATGCTTATATGAACCCATATTTAGTATTCTCACTTTTGTTTAAGCTATAATGTACATCATGAATCTAATACATGTGAATTTACATAGTAATCATGTTTTAGTTTTATCATGATGACTTTTATATTTGTTTTGATGCTTCATGTTTTTGAATATATGTTTAGATGTTTGTTTTCATTAAGACTAGTTATATACTTGTACATAGAGTGGGCTACAAATAAATCTATATATGTTGAGCTTGATTGCTTATTTGAACCCATTAGATGTGCTAGTATAGTCTAGTTTTGATGATTCATACATTTCAAACTTGTATTCCATTTTTAGATTTGTTTTATGATTGTGTGTTTCACTTCATGTATATGTTCGTATTGCCAAACTTTAAGATATACATGTATACCCCTTGAGTCATTTGCCTTTCATGCAAATCTATTTATAGACTCAATTATGTTTAGGGATATGTATGTATACTTCATGTTGGACAAGACATACATATACCTTGAAATGAAAATTGCTTTTTAGTAAAGATGTAGATTTTCATGTTTCATGTATTTATGTTTAACTTCATGTATATGTCTATCTAGTTCAAACTAATCTTATACATATACATCTTTTTGAGCCACGTGCCTTCATGAATATACATTTAGTGGACTCGTTGAGTTTTGGATATGTTGTATATTTTTAGCTTGTATTAGACATACATATGCCTTGAAGATTAAATAAGGAGTTTTATATGATTTTTCATGTTTTTGATGGAATTATGTTTTAAGGAATAATTGAGCTTAATGAAATATTTTTTCATGATTATGATCTTCACATATTATTTGTACACTCATATCTATTGCTCATGTTTTGTTTCTCATGAGTTATGCTTTATTGGTTAGAGTGATGATTATCATGTGAATTTCAATTTTGTTTTATTCCTTGCTTGAAGGATTTCGTGCTAGTTAACAAGTTTTCCATTTAACTAGTTGCGGTGTTCTTCATTTTGGTAGTGATTTTCAAACAAAACTACATTTTCAAATCTATCTTTGAAAACCCCTACCTTCCAAGGGCGGTAGGATGGGAGATCATGTTCATGTATGCCCTAAATTGAAAATCTTTAAAACTTGAATTATGATTGGGTGGTAGATAATATGATGTATACACTTGAACTTATTGTTATGTCATTGGTATCATTGAACTCTTTCAATTGGTATCATTTTGATCTTTTGGTATACTCATATATTTGTTATGTATGTATGCTTCAATTCAATGGTATCAATTTCTATTGGTATCTAAATTTTCATACATATATGTTTTATTTGTGTTCAAAAAAAAAATCACAAATTGTAGTTTTTGTTTACTCAAGCTCTAGCATGACCCAACACCTTGAGTTTCATTTTGTTTAAATTGATTACTTTTAAATTGTTATCAAGACTATGCATGACTTTAGTTGTATTTCATAAAGGGGGAGAAAATTTGATTTTGTATTTCAATTGGTATTTGTACTCCCACTCTTTATGATTAAAAGTTGTTATTTTGAACATATGATATCAACATCAAAATGAAATATATTCTTACAATTGGTATCAAAATTTGTGTTTAGACATTCAAAATTTGTTATGTTGTTTTACATTGATAATTTGTTATGTTTAATTACAATTGGTATCTCAAATGTTGTTTAAAGAAAATATTCAAAATTTTGATTTGTATTTCCTATATGCAAGGAGAGCTTAACATCTCTCTTACATATAGATTCATGTTGAGTATATTATAAATTGAGGAACTTGACAACTCTTCTTTATATGATATACGTGTGTAGGGGGAGCTTCACATCTCCTCTTATGCATTACATAATATGTGTTATGTGAATTGGGGCTTGTCATCCCTTCTTCATGTAATGCATATGTGTAGGGAAGCTAACTTAGCGTCTTCCTCTTCATGAATGTATATAGCATATAACATATATTGATTCTTGTTTATTGGTATCAAGATGCTTCATTGACATATTTTTAATGATATCATGTTTGTAAGTCACCCCTTATTGATTTTTTTTGTTTTAGACAAAAGGGGGAAACATTGTTTGCATTGTTTTGATTGACAAAAGGGGAGAAAGATTTTTACCCCTCATTTTATTTATGGTTTTGATTGTTTACACCCCTTTGTTGATGATTGACAAAAGGGGGAGAAGTATTTGTGTTTTATATTATATGCATGCTTAGTTTTATGCATATATTATGTTTTAATCTCAAGAATATTAAGTTTAATTGATTTATAGAGTTTGCTTTGTAATTGGTATCTAGAGCTTACTTTGTTTTGAATATTCCATTTGATATCTAGAACCATTTATTGTTTATGCATATGCATGTTTCATGTTTAATATTCATTGCATATATTTATTGTTTATCTCTATGCATGAGTTAAGGGGGAGCTTCTTTGAAGCTTAACTTTAATCCATGCATATATAACTCCATGAGTTTTGTCATCATCAAAAAGGGGAGATTGTTGGCCGAATGGCCTTCCACTCTAGTTTTGATGATGATCAACACTCATGTAGTTATGTTTACTAATATTCTGTGTTTCTAAGTTTCAGATCATTACAGGATATTAGTTGGTGATTACTTCAACAAGATGATTAGAAGCTATTCATGATGATTCCGGTGCCAAAACTTAAAGATCATACCTTTGCACTTGGAGAATCACGGAGTTTTGGAGCAAGTCTACTTGAAGATGAAGATCGTCAAGAAGACTTAGGTATCCTAGTTTAGATAGAGTTTTAGATCCATATTTGTAAAGCTTAGTTTAGTTGATATGCTCAAGTGCACAAAACACACACGTTTCATGATTTGGTTTTTTGGTTTTCATGAATAATAGATCAAAACAAGTTTACCTTATACCTATGTATATTAGATATGTTCTAGATATACATACATGCTTTAAACTTGCTAGACAAACTTATTTTGACTATCCTATTCATGTTTTGGAAAATTCTAGTTTGATAAAATACAAGTTTTGTTTTTGATAAAATTGGCAAGACACAAAAATGAATTGATATGATTGATATATGTCTTGAAATTTTTATCACAAGTTTGGTTATCAAACTAAAATGATAAAACAAGTTTTAGAAAAGCATATTTTTAGAAAACAGTTTTTATTGTGATTAAAACTATTTTTTAGATTTACTGTGAATTTATGGGATTTTTATTGAGTGAAAAGACCTATTTTCAAATCCCGTATCTGTGCAGATCTGCACTGTGCCTGCAGGCCAGTTCGGTCGACCGGACCGGTCGACCGCACCAAGTGCCGGTCGACCGGGTCGGTCGACCGATGTGCACAGACGTGCACGCTGGCTACACATTGTAGTCGGTCGACCGACCGGTCGACCGAGTTGAGAGTTCAACTCTCAGGATGTTTCGGTCGACCGGGCCGGTCGACCGCTAGTGCCCAACGGTCACTTTTCTGACCGTTGGCGGTCGACCGGGCCGGTCGACCGACGCCTGTCAGAGCTGCCAGCTCAGCTCTAACGGCTAGTTTTCTGTTTGGCCTATATAAACTCCATCTCTTTGGGGATTTTGGCCAAGTTTTTTTAAGGAGAAAAATTTCTGGTTTCTAGAGGTTTTAAACAAGTTTTCAAAAGTGTTTGGGGCTTTAATTCTTCAATATTTATTGTTTTAGGTTTTTGGAAAAATCAAAGAAAAGAATATTTTGGGAGATTGTCTTGGTTTTCATTCTATATCTTTTGGAAGGATTTTCCCAGTGATTTTCTTTGTTGCTAGTTTTTCCAAACACCTAGTTTTCCACACTTGAGCTATCTTCTATCCTAAACTATTAGGATCTTGTTTTTGTGGAAAAAGATAAGAGAAAAAGAAAGAAAGTGTTTGAGGTTGTTTGTTGTAAACCTCATTGTTGTAAACCCTCCTTCATTTGTTGTATCCCTCTTCGGTAGAGGTGATCGGAGTGGTATTGGTTGTGAGCCTCTTAGGTAGAGTGGAGTTTGGTTGTGAGCCTCTTCGTAGAGGTGTGTGGATTGGTTGTTATATTGGGCTACGGGCCTAACCCTCGGTTGTGAGGAGGTTGTTGTTGAGAGAGGAGTTTGATACTCCTAGAGTTGTAAGAAATCCTCTTCGGTAGAGGTTCCCTCGGTGGGAGTTGAGATAGTGGAAATCCTACACGGTGGTGTAGGCGGGGATGTAGAGCAAGGTGCTCGAACCTCGAAACAAATCTTGGTGTTTGCGTATTGATCCATTGTCTCTCTAACTCTCTCTCTTATATTTGTGCAAAGCATCATATTCATATCATATCATATTTGCTTGTGTTGTGCATATTTCATATTGCCTTGCATTTATTCATATTGCTATTCATTCTTATATGCTTGGCTTGATTGTGTGTATTTTATATTGCTTGGATTGCTTGTGTGTGTGTGCTAACTTATACTCATCCAACAAGAGCTTCACATAGCACCTCAACCCATTTAAAGGGGAATCAAGGGGAGTTAGTCCAGAGCCTCGCAAGGGAATTCGCTACACTTGTTGTATTGTATTAGTTTGTGCATAATTTGCATTAGCTTCCGCATTTAGCGCACTTAGTTTGCATTAAGTTTCTTAGATTAGCACTTACACCTATTCACCCCCCCTCTAGGTGTTTTTTCAAGTTTGACTCCCTTACCTTGATTGATAACAAGTTTTTGAATACAGACTAAGTTTAAGAATGAAAAATTCGATTTTCCTATAACTTATAGATTACATGAACTCTTACAATTATCTTCAAATATTTTCTCTCTTTTTCAAAATGCTTTCCGAAAATATTAGCACTTTGTTTCTCTTTCTTTATGAATTTTGTGGGTGTAATCCATTGAAAATCCTCACGAGACAAACTCGTCCTCTAGGGGTAATCTAGAGGTTTAACGACTTGCTGCACATGCTAAGTGCAACTATGATTCCTGTGAAAGTGAGTTAGATTAG
>JAVJIF010014055.1:0-117442 GCA_038442645.1 Agave tequilana
GTTCTAGGGACTTGATAGAAACCAGTGTGTGATCATGATCAACACAAAATAAAGTTAGAACTATATTTTGTAAAAATACTTTTTCAAATCGAAAATCAGTTTTTCTGAAACTCGTTTTTCGAAACTTGATCTTGAAAATGGAAAAGAGAAATGTTTTGAACTTTTTTTAAAACACTTTAGGAATGTGAAAAATGTGTGTGTGTCAATCCCAAAAGAGATATCAACTTAAATCATTTTGGTTTTAACAAACGACTATAAATCTTATCTAAAATGCAAAAAATAAAATACAAATCTTGATATAGTATTCTTTGCAAACTTGATCCTTGAGTTCTTCTATGTGCTTAGGATCTGGGATCTACATCTTCTTGGCTTTCAACGTGTGAGTCTTGTGATGGAGCAAAAAAGCAACAAAGTGTTAACTTGAAACTTTGTTAAACAAAATTTTTAAAAACATAACTATATATGTTTTGTTATTATCAAAAGTAGGGCTAATGGCCTTGGGCCAACAATCTCTCCCTTTTTAATGATGACAAAGCACATGGAGTTATCACAAATAATTTGGGAAGAGACTTCAAGCTAAGCTCCCCTAAACACATGCATATATCAAAATGTGACATATAAGTTAGATGCATCAATAAAAGCATATGAATAAGATATATCAATCAAGCTCTATGCAACCCATCTATGCATACCAAGAATATAAAATTACACGGGGTATGCATAAACAGTTTCATCCAACTAACCAATAACCTCCAACCTCCAAATCAAGTGGTAAAATGGTTGGTTTGCAAAGGATACAGAGGAATACAAACATACCACATACCACATATTAAAGATATGCAACAAAAATCAACCATAAAAAGAGATACATAACTTTCAAAGACAATATTGATATCATAAATGAAATTTGTCCACACAAAGGTTCATGCCAACCTCAAAATAAGTTCCATACCACAAAATTAATACAATATAAAAAAAAACATGTCCAAACACCAAATACTACGTGTCCAAATAAAAGAGTTCATAAATAAAGACATGAAAATAAAAACTCCCAGATAACTCCACAAAATCTCTCCCCTTTTTGTCATCAACAGAAAAGGGGTCACTCTTCCTGAAAGTCTAGATCTTCAGGAGGAGTTAGTGCCTCGGAAGGAGCTGGAGAAGGTACTCAGGTGTCAAATTGAGGACCCAATGAAGAAGGGGCTGTGTGTGGCCTTTTGGAAGTGGAACTGGCCAAGTGTTCTTACTATAGGTCTTGTCGACGCGTGTCTGGAGATATCGAATAGATAAGCAGATGTATTGCAGGTCGTTCTAAACTCTGTACTCAATCCTTTAAAGTTTGTTGATATCTGAGATCATGCTCACGAAGCTGAGCAGAAAGAGCTGTGTATGGGTCAATAGAGGCTGAAGAGGATCCAAGGGAAACAGCAGGAATGATAGGAGATGGCTGAGGAGCAGGAGCACGCTCCTTAGCACGCATCCTCTTTAGGAGAGTGTTGTTATTTCAACAGACGGTTTCGATGGACCGTTCAGCAGAAAGATCAAATTTTAATTATTTGAGGAGTCGGGTAATGAGCATCCAAAATGGTAAGTGTCGGTTTGAGATTAGGAGGTGCTCAGAAGCTATATAATTGATGATGAACTTAGGAGTATTAACTCTAATGCCTTTCAGAAGGTAATAAATTAAGAGGGAGCAGAACCCCGAGCATGACTATATTCTCCTAATTTGACAAGAGATTATAGAACACTATTTAGTTAGGACCTGGGCGGTGAGCGTATAATACTTCACCTCCTCGTTCCTAAGTAAAGCAGGGTTATCATCATCGTGAAGTAGGAGAGATGCGATGAGGGCAGATTCACTGTCAGGATATTCAAAATTATGTATATCAACATTATATATATCTACACCCTCACAGAAGAGATGTAGCATATGGGAAAATCAATCTAAAAAATTATTAATGTCCTTACCAAGAACCCTAGATCTGACATGATTTTTTGAAAAGTTAGATTAAAGTAAAAATAGTGCACAAGCTCAGGGTAGACGGGTTCCTTAATGGTGACTAGGTGTTCAAGATAGTTTGTGTTCAAAATGTTTGCTAGATTCAAATATTCAAAATCAGCAAGCACAACAGTCCTATCAGAAATAACATGCTTATTATGGATCACAGAAAATCTATGAGACGCATTCTAAGAAACAAAGGGGTTTGATGATGGTTCGGGTTGTTTACTCTTCTCAGATCTAGGCCTCTTAGAATGATTAAAGCTAGGAAGATGATAACAAGATTAGGCACTAATTTTATAAAGATTTCTAGAGAAAAACTATGAAATAAAGAGGAGTTGCGAAGATTAGGGATTATACCTTGAAGAACACAAATTTCTCCTTAAAAACAGGTGAATCTGAAGTTTAGAAGAGAGATCCAACAAATTTAGAGTTTAATTTGAGATTTGGTAGGGTTGGGGAGAGATGGGAGGAAAGGAAATAGGATGGAGAGGAAGAGAGAAATGGTGGAGAGGAGAAAAGTGAGAGAGATTAGAAATTTTAAGGTTTTTAATACCGGGTAAAAATAAGCAGACCCAAGTCATGATCGACCGTCCGGTCGACCGAAGTCTAACCGAGAGATTCTCGGTTACAGCCGGTCGACCTGTCGGTCGACCGGCTTCAGCCAAAATATTTTTTTTGTATGTTAGGTTTTCTCGGTCAACCGCTCGGTCGATCGGACCTATTCCAGGTCAACTCGGTCGACGGTCGGTCGACCGGAATTACCCAAAAATCAGTTTTAGGAAATATGAAATAAGGCTTTAAAAAAACATTTTTACTTGGATATTTTTATACATAAAATAGAGAAATAACACCAAAAATCTTATAGGCAGGAAAAACACATGAAAATGATATCAAACATTTTTTTATTATTTTATTAAAATATATTTTTCAACAATTTAAATCATATGTCAAGTGATTAAAAAACAAGATATTGAAGCCGGATACCCTAACGGGTTCTGAACTTTTCTCGTCATTCCTCTAAATAAGAGTTGAGGTGCACAATTGCTATCTTAATTTATTACTTAAATGTGGTTTAAATATGATACCCAATCACAAGATAGGTAAACAAATATATATATGTGTGTGTGTGTGTGTGTGTATGTAAATGAGCAATGAATAATCTTTGTACGCATACATGCAAAGATATCTATCAACCAAGTGAGCATGGGAAAATACTATAAACATGGGCAAGCAATCCATAAAACAACAAAAATCATGTATTCATAACTAAGACATATTAATAAAAAGAAAAAGCTCGCTAATCTTATGCATATATAAATCTAGTTAGCAATCAAGTTTTCAAATGGAGAAGTTATCAAACCATAGGCAATCTCCAAAATAGGTGCTTCTTGATATCGATGCAATGTGACGGTTGATTCTTTGATCTTCGATGCATCCACCACCAAGGCACCATCTCCCCCTATGTCTTGGAGGAGGATGACACACCTGCATCAATCAAGTTTGGTGTGTTCTTTGTACCCAAATCTTTTTGGGTCCTATAAGGTTAGTACTTTCTTAAACCCAAACATTTTTGTTTAGCATATTTAACTTAGCATAACAAAATTTTGCTAAATGGTCTTTGCGGCCGCAATGTGTACACTTTGCCATACATGCAAGCATGCTTATGTTGATGTGCATGTGCATGATGTGCATGTTTTCATGGTGGGTGTGAGATGAATGAGGTGTATGTTGTTGGCCCAAGGTTACAATCACCCTTGTTTAGTGTATTTTGATGATTACAAAACATATTAGTTATTTGTACTAATAACAATTGTTGTTTAAGTGTGTTTCAGGTTTATTATCATACTAGAAGTACTCTCACTCAAATACAAGGCTTTTGGACTCAAGACAATTCAATTGGGCTCAAGTTGCAATATTGAAGATCAAGTGAAGATAGCCCACCTTGAAAAATAGCTTTGAAGTCCTTTAGAAGTTTGTAAGTTTAGAATGTTAAAGTTTGAATATAGGAAATTTGGCTCTAGGATTTGCACACACACTTGTTTCATGTATTTCCTATGTTTTGAAAATAGTTATTGAAAATGGTTATTTCTAAGTTTTATGTCTTAGTTTATATATACATGTACCAAAGCTTTATATCCTGAAAAACTTGTTTAAAACATGTGTATAAACTATTTTCTGCATAATACTTAGCTATATGTATTTTTAAAATATTTATCAAAATTTTTCTAACTCAAAACAGCCCAGTTTTTCAGTGTCAGGCAACATCGGTCGACCGGCCCGGTCGACCGGCGCTGTGCCTGGACATGCACTGTTTGTGCATGTCCGTCGGTCGACCGGACCAGTCGACCGACAGAGAGCATTCTGCTCTCGGGAATTTTCGATCGACCGGATCGGTCGACCGGAAGAAGGAAACTGTGTTTCCTCCTTTTGGGTCGGTCGACCGACCGGTCGACCGGGAGCCAACGGCTACTTCCAGCTGGCCTGGCGGTCGACCGGACCGGTCGACCGCCACGCCTGCAAATTAGCAACGGCTCTTTCCTCTTTGGGATTTTCTGAAAATCTGTTTTCTTTTTCTGTTTTAATAGACTTTTGGAGAGTTGTTGGGGTGCTTTTGCAGGTTGAATTAGTGAAAAGAAAATGTTTTTAACTTATTTTCAACCCTATAAATAGAGGAGAAGTCTCTCCTTCATATTACTTAGAAAATTCCTCAAGTTTTGTTGTTTTCAAAAGAGAAAAGAAAAATAGTTTGAAGCTTTCAATTCCAACTCTTTCAAGATTGTTTTTCAGTTGTGTTTGATTCTCTATATCACTCTACAACTGAAAGTTTTCTCACCACACTTCATAGAGCCAAAAATCCTATACTCATTCTATAGTGAAGTTGTAAATTGAAGTGAGAGTGTTTGTAAAAGAGATTGAGAAAAAGTGTAGTGATCAAGTTGTGATCACTTTGTTCTTGTAATTCCTTCTTGTGGAGCAACCTCTTCGGTAGAGGTCCTTTGTACTTGGTGGAGCTCGGTGCTCGGTCTTCGGTAGACCAATTGTAAAGGCATCCTCGGTGGATAGTGGAAACCCTTCACGGAGGTGAAGGCGGGGACTAGAGCAAGTGTGCTCGAACCTCGAAACAAATCATCTTGTTTGCGATTGCCTTTGCGTCATTCTTTCTTTCAATTTCTCTTGCTTTATATTGTCTTGAATTATTTGCTTGAGAACTAACCCTCTACTTGTGCAATCTTGTCTTGTTTACTTTACTTGCTATACTTGTTGTGTTACATTGTGTGCATCTCATTTCTCATCATCATACTTGGCATTGATCGATCACACCTCAATACAACACGATTGCATTGCGCACCTCTAACCCATATCTAGGGGAATTGGGAGGAAGGAGTTCAGAACCTCGCAAGGGGTATTCGGCTCTTAGTCGTGTTTTGAGAGATCGTTGCATCACTCATTTAATTAAAAGTTTAAAAAGATCATTAGATTAGCATTCACACCTATTCACCCCCCCTCTAGGTGTTTTTCAATTGGTATCAGAGCTTGGACTCTAGGATTTGGTTTAACCACCTTAGAGAAGATCCTAATTTGCTAATCATTTCATTCATATTCATATAGTAAAAATGGCCGATGGAATTAAAACCCCTCCTAAGTTTGATGGACTTAACTTTCCCATATGGAAAGTTAAGATGACCGTGTTTTTGCAATCTCTAGGTAGCCGAGTTGCAAAGGCCGTGACTAAGTCCTTTAGTGTACCCCCGGTGACGAATCCACTTGGTCCGAAATAGAGACTAAGGAATTCGATGCCAATGCCAAAGCTCACTATGCACTTCTTCAAGCCCTAAATGATGATGACATAGCTAGGGTTATACATTGCAAATCCGCATTTGAGATTTGGTCACACTTGATAGTCACTCATGAGGGGACCTCACAAGTAAAGAAGGCTAAGATTGACCTTCTTCGGTCTCAATATGAAACTTTTAGCATGCAAGACAATGAAACATAGATGATATGGTTACAAGATTTACCAAGATTACTAATGGACTCTCTTCTTTAGGTGAAGATATCAACAATGATCAAAGAGTAAGGAAGATCATCCGGGCTCTTCCTCCTTCATGGGAAGTTAAAGCTACAACCTTGAAGGAACTCAATGACAATGAAGAGATGGAGCTCATAGGTCTCATTGGGAACCTCAAAACCCATGAGATGGAAAGGAAAGCAAGGGAGGACATGGCTCCTACCAAAAGAAGACTATCGCCTTCAAGAGTCAAGCTACACACTCCGATGAAGATGATGAAGAAGAAGATGATGAGGAGCTCTCACTCCTTGTTAAGAATGTCCGGAGGATGTACAACAAGACGAAGTACCAAGGTAGAAGGAGATGGCAAGGAGGCAAAGAAGAAAGAAAGATCATATGCTTCAATTGCCAAAAACCGGGACACATTGTGGCGGAGTGTCCGGAAAAAGCAAAGCCTTCCACTTCAAAGAAGCCTTACAAGAAGAAGGCTATGAAGGCAACTTGGGATTCGGAGACCGAATCCGAGGAAGAAATAGACACCGCCAACATGTGCTTCATGGCTAATGAAGGCACAAGCAAGGTAACCTCTTCCCCTTCTCATGATAATGAACTTTCTATGGATGTGTTAGAAGAGGCTTTTGTTGAGTTGTCACAAAACTATGATTTCTTAAAGAAAAAGTATATTAAAATGAAAAAGGAAAATGAATCTTTAAGTCTTCAAGTTTTTACTCTTACAAAAGAAAAGGATGAGTTGGTTTCCACTTTGGCCACTACCAAAAATGATTTTGAAAAATATAAGATCTCTTGCAAAGGTAAGGCCCCACTAATTGACTCAAATGAAGTTTCTATGCTTAAGGAAAGATTAGATTCATTAAGTGTTGTTTTGAAAGATTGTGAGTTTAACAAGAAGAAAATTGAGGCTATGTTTCCTAAGAAATAAGCCCCAAAGAAAAATGCTCATTCTCATGTTCATGTTCATGCTACACAACCTAAACAACATGGCAAAACCCCAAAACATGCTCACACTACACATCATGCTTTCATGTATAGAAAAGTGTACTCATGTTCACATTGTGGGCGGAAAGGACACTTAGCTAATTTTTGTTATGATAGACTAAGTGCATCACATCATAATGTTTGGGTTCGTAACACTAACTTTCAAGGACCCAAGAAAGTTTGGGTACCAAAGTCAACAATTGTTTTAAATGATGTAGGTACTTTCCAAAGCCCAACGACGTAGAGGTTTGTGGTATCTTGATAGCGGTTGCTCAAGGCACATGACTTGGGACATCAACAACTTTGCAACCCTATCAAGATATCATGAAGGTGGCACCGTCACCTTCGGAGATGACGCCAAGGGTAAAATCATCGGTATTGGTAATGTAAAACTTGGCACCTCTCCTTTAATTGAAAATGTAGTTTTAGTTGATGGCCTCAAGCATAATCTCTTGAGTGTTAGTCAACTTTGTGATAAAGGTTTTGATGTTGTTTTTGATAATGTTGCTTGTAAAGTTATTGATAGAATTTCTAATGTTTGTGTATTTTCTGGTTTTCGTGAAAGTAATGTTTATATGATTGATATGTTAAATAAGTCTTGTAATATTACTTGTTTGAAAGCCCTCGATGATGACTCTTGGTTGTGGCATAGGAGATTAGGGCATATTTCTTTTGATCACATTTCTAGGTTAAACACAAAGGAAATGGTGAAAGGTATTCCTTATTTGAATTTTGAAAAGGACCGAGTTTGTGACGCATGTCAATTTGGGAAACAAACTAAGTCTTCTTTCAAGTCAATTAAGGATATCATGACATCACGTCCTTTGGAGTTAATCCATATGGATCTATTTGGCCCAACACAAACCAAAAGTCTAAGTGGGAATAGATTTGCTTATGTTTTGGATTGATGATTTTTCAAGATTCACTTGGGTTTTCTTTCTTGAACATAAAAGCCAAGCATTTTCATATTTCCAAATTTTTAAGAAAAGAGTTGAAAAAGAAAAAGATGTTTCGATTTTGAGAATAAGAAGTGATAGAGGAGGTGAATTCATTAACCAACCCTTTACCACTTTTTGTGATGAACATGGAATAAAGCATGAACTTTCTTGTCCTAGAACTCCACAACAAAATGGAGTAGTTGAACGGAAAAATAGAACATTACAAGAGATGGCTAGGATAATGCTAAGTGAATATGGTCTACCACATTATTTGTGGGCCGAGGCCGTAATACATCATGCTACATATCAAATCGTGTTTTCTTGTGTAAAAATACTACTAAAACTTCTTTTGAAATGTATTTCTCTAGAAAACCTAATGTTTCCTATTTTAAAGTTTTTGGTTGCAAATGCTTTGTTTTAAACACAAAAGATTTTTTAGGAAAATTTGATCCTGAATCTTATGAGGCTATTTTTGTAGGTTACTCAAACACTAGTAAAGCTTATAGAGTTTTCATTAGATCATCTTTGACTATTGAAGAATCTATTCATGTTAAGTTTGAGGAATCTAACAAGTTTGTTAAGAATGTTGTAGAAATAGGTGCTTTGCATGAAGGCTTGGAGAAAGTCACCTTGGAGGATGCTTCTACCATGGGAGACAAGCCAAAGGATGATGATGGAAGTGAAGCCAAAGTGGAAGAGGCCAAGAAAATGAACATCAAACAATTGAGGTGGAGCCTACTCAACCACTACCTAAGGATTGGAGATTCAATCCTCATCATCCCAAGGACCTCGTCATAGGTGAAGTATCAAAAGGGGTAACTACTCGCTCTAAAATTCAAGATTATTGTGGCCACTTTGCATTTATTTCACACATAGAACCCAAAAATGTGCTCGAAGCCGAGGCCGATTCATATTGGTTGCTAGCCATGCAAGAGGAACTCAATCAAATTGAGCGCAACCAAGTTTGGCACCTTATTCCTAGGCCCCACGATAGACCAACAATTGGTACTAAGTGGATCTTTAAGAATAAGTGGATGAATCGGGTCATGTAGTTAGAAACAAGGCTAGGTTAGTTGCCCAAGGTTACACTCAAATCGAAGGGATCGATTTTGAAGAAACCTTTGCACCCGTAGCACGGCTTGAAGCCATACGGATGACACTAGCTTTTGCCTCATATAAAGACTTCAAATTATTTCAAATGGATGTTAAAAGTGCTTTTCTAAATGGATTTATTGAAGAGGAGGTGTATGTTGAACAACCCCCCGGGTTTGTTGATCCTACACATCCGGATTTTATTTTTAAATTAGATAAAGCTCTTTATGGTTTAAAACAAGCCCCTAGGGCTTGGTATGAAAGACTTTCTTCATTTTTGATTTCAAATGGTTTTAAGAAAGGTAAAATTGATACAACCTTGTTTACAAAACATGTAGAAAATGACATTCTTATTGTGCAAATTTATGTAGATGATATTATTTTTGATTCTACTAATGAATCTCTTTGCAAAGCTTTTGAGTCATGCATGAAGGATGAATTTGAAATGTCTATGATGGGGGAGCTCAACTATTTCCTTGGACTCCAAATCAAGCAAAGGAAGGATGGGATCTTCATCAATCAAGCCAAGTACACAAAGGAACTAATCAAAAGGTTTGGGCTTGAAGGATCAAGAGTAAGCAAAACTCCCATGGCAACAACTACAAAGTTTGACAAGGATGAACAAGGTAAAAGTGTAGACATTAAATTATACCGTAGCATGATTGGTAGCTTGCTTTATTTGACGGCTAGTAGGCCGGATATTATGTTTTCCGTTTGTCTTTATGCACGTTTTCAATCTTGTCCTAAAGAATCTCACATAATAGCGGTTAAACGCATAATTAGATACCTTAAGGGCACTATTGAAATGGGTTTATGGTATCCTAAAACCGGATTATTTGAAATGAAGAGTTTTTCGGATGCCGACTATGCGGGTTGTAGGGCAGATAGGAAGAGCACAAGTGGAACATGTCAATTCTTAGGTAATTGTCTTGTATCTTGGTCTTCCAAAAAGCAAAATTCGGTAGCCCTATCAACCGCTAAGGCGGAGTATGTTGCGGCCGGAGCTTGTTGTGCACAAGTTCTTTGGATGAAACATACTCTCCTTGACTATGATTTACACTTTGATCATGTTAAAATATTTTGTGATAATACTAGTACTATTCACATGACAAAGAATGCAAATCAACATAGTAAAACCAAACACATTGACATTAGGTATCACTTTCTTAGAGATCATTATGAGAAAGGTGATATTGTTATTGAATATGTTTCTACCGATTTTCAACTTGCCGATATTTTTACTAAACCTCTAGATTATGCTAGATTTTCGTTTATTTGTGGTGAGTTGAATGTTTGTATTATAGATTCTTAAAATTAAATTTTTTTTATCCTTTTTGATGTATGACAAAAAGGGGGAGAATAAGTTTGTTGACATTTGGAAAATAAGTGTATAAAGTTTAAACTTTCTAAGTTTGATAAAGTTTGACACTATTTTAGTTTCATTTCATGAATAAAAAGAAAGTTTGTGTTTCTTTGAGTTTTTGACAAAAACTATTGTGTTTTGCTTTATGTATGCTTACATAGCTTTTCATATTCATGATAAATACATAGCATTGTTTGAGGGGAGCTTTCCAAGCTTTTCCTTCTTTATTTGTTTCAATAACTTATATGTTTTGTCATCATCAAAAAGGGGGAGATTGTTGGCCCAAGGTTACAATCACCCTTGTTTAGTGTATTTTGATGATTACAAAACATATTAGTTATTTGTACTAATAACAATTGTTGTTTAAGTGTGTTTCAGGTTTATTATCATACTAGAAGTACTCTCACTCAAATACAAGGCTTTTGGACTCAAGACAATTCAATTTGGGCTCAAGTTGCAATATTGAAGATCAAGTGAAGATAGCCCACCTTGAAGAATAGCTTTGAAGTCCTTTAGAAGTTTGTAAGTTTAGAATGTTAAAGTTTGAATATAGGAAATTTGGCTCTAGGATTTGCACACACACTTGTTTCATGTATTTCCTATGTTTTGAAAATAGTTATGAAAATGGTTATTTCTAAGTTTTATGCCTTAGTTTATATATACATATACCAAAGCTTTATATCCTGAAAAACTTGTTTAAAACATGTGTATAAACTATTTTCTGCATAATACTTAGCTATATGTATTTTTAAAATATTTATCAAAATTTTTCTAACTCAAAACAGCCCAGTTTTTCAGTGTCAGGCAACATCGGTCGACCGGCCGGTCGACCGGCGCTGTGCCTGGACATGCACTGTTTGTGCATGTCCGTCGGTCGACCGGACCAGTCGACCGACAGAGAGCATTCTGCTCTCGGGAATTTTCGGTCGACCGGATCGGTCGACCGGAAGAAGGAAACTGTGTTTCCTCCTTTTGGGTCGGTCGACCGGACCGGTCGACCGGAGCCAACGGCTACTTCCAGCTGGCCTGGCGGTCGACCGGACCGGTCGACCGCCAAGCCTGCAAATTAGCAACGGCTCTTTCCTCTTTGGGATTTTCTGAAAATCTGTTTTCTTTTTCTGTTTTAACAGACTTTTGGAGAGTTGTTGGGTGCTTTTGCAGGTTGAATTAGGTGAAAGAAAATGTTTTTAACTTATTTTCAACCTATAAATAGAGGAGAAGTCTCTCCTTCATATTACTTAGAAAAATTCCTCAAGTTTTTGTTATTTTCAAAAGAGAAAAGAAAAATAGTTTGAAGCTTTCAATTCCAACTCTTTCAAGATTGTTTTTCAGTTGTGTTTGATTCTCTATATCACTCTACAACTGAAAGTTTTCTCACCACACTTCATAGAGCCAAAAATCCTATACTCATTCTATAGTGAAGTTGTAAATTGAAGTGAGAGTGTTTGTAAAAGAGATTGAGAAAAAGTGTAGTGATCAAGTTGTGATCACTTTGTTCTTGTAATTCCTTCTTGTGGAGCAACCTCTTCGGTAGAGGTCCTTTGTACTTGGTGGAGCTCGGTGCTCGGTCTTCGGTAGACCAATTGTAAAGGCATCCTCGGTGGATAGTGAAAACCCTTCACGGAGGTGAAGGCGGGGACTAGAGCAAGTGTGCTCGAACCTCGAAACAAATCATCTTGTTTGCGATTGCCTTTGCGTCATTCTTGCTTTCAATTTCTCTTGCTTTATATTGTCTTGAATTATTTGCTTGAGAACTAACCCTCTACTTGTGCAATCTTGTCTTGTTTACTTTACTTGCTATACTTGTTGTGTTACATTGTGTGCATCTCATTTCTCATCATCATACTTGGCATTGATCGATCACACCTCAATACAACACGATTGCATTGCGCACCTCTAACCCATATCTAGGGGAATTGGGGGAAGGAGTTCAGAACCTCGCAAGGGGTATTCGGCTCTTAGTCGTGTTTTGAGAGATCGTTGCATCACTCATTTAATTAAAAGTTTAAAAAGATCATTAGATTAGCATTCACACCTATTCACCCCCCCCCTCTAGGTGTTTTTCATATGTTTCCTTTGGGTTTTTCCCTTTGGAAATATAGAAGCAAATTTGTTCATGTGAAATGCACACTTTTCAAAATGGTATCCAAAACTTCAATGCACTTTTAGATATCCAAAAATTCATTTTTGTTAAAAGCAATACTAGAAATTTTACCCTTACAAACAAGTTTGTATTTATTAAAGTCCTATTTTCTCAAAGAAATAGATAAGTCATTTTTCACTTTAAAAGCAATTTCTACCATATTCTTTAAAAAGTCATTTTCCTTTTTCATTTTTTTATTTTGTGCAAAAGAAATTTCATATCTATTTATAATTCTTCAAAAAAAATGTGCAAGTTCATCCATAGGTAAATCATTATCTTTTAAAGAGGTTTTTGAGATTTACCATGGAAGTCTCCTCTCCGTTTGTCATAAAGCAAACGTGTGCGGTATCAATCTCCTCTTCAGAATCCGTTTCTGAATCATCCCAAGTGGTTATCATTGCCTTCTTCTTCCTATGCACGTTCTTGGAGGTAGTGGCTTGAAGTGAGGGGCAATCCGCAATTAGATTGCCCGTCTCCTTGTAATGAAAGTAAGGACCCGTCTCCTCCCTCTTTTCAAATCTCTCTTGACGTCTTCCTCTTCGGAAGTTACTTGTCTTTCCTTTATATAAAACACCTTGCCCACCTTCCGAATGAGCATAACAAATCCTCATTACCATCTTTCGACGTTTCTTCTTCATTAAAAGATGAGGGAGTAACCTTGAAAGCTATCACTTTCTTCTTTAGAGTCTTCCTTTCTTCTCTCACCTTCATTTCCATCTCATGGGTTTTGAGATTTCCAATGAAGCCGAAGAAATCCATCTCCTCTCTATCGTTGAACTCCTTAAAGGTTGTCACCTGACTTCCCAAGCTTTGAGGAGAGCTCTAATGACCTTGCGGATCTTTTGGTCATTGTTAATGGTGTCACTTAAAGAAGATAAACTATTAGTAATTTGGTAAACCGAGTAAGCATCTCATCTATACATTCATTTTCAAGCATGTAATAATTCTCAAATTGAGAACGAAGCAAGTTAACTTTAGATCTCTTAACTTATGACATCCCCTCATGAGTAATGATTAAATCATTCTAAACTTTATAAGCGGATTTGCAATTAATTACACGAGAAAGATCATCATCATTTAATGCTTGTGTAAGTGCATGTCGGGCATTGGCATTGCCTCATAGTCCTTGGTGGTTGCTTCAGATCATGTATCCTCATCATCATGAGGTTCAACAAATTCTTTGGTACTGATCTTGGCAACTCTAACTCCTAGGGACTTAAGGTTTAGGTTCATCTTGACCTTCCAAATGGGGAAGTTCAACCCATCAAATTTGGGTGGAGACTTGATGCTAGAAAAGTTGTGTGATGCCATGAAAACAAGTATAAGTGCACACACAAATAACAAATGCAACAAATATATATAGCCAAATGAAAGGATCTACCTAAGGTGGTTAAACCAAAACTAGGGTTAGGCTCTGATACTAATTGTAAATCACCTAGAGGGGGGTTGAATAGGTGATCGCTATACTAAATGGCAAATAATGCGAAGTAAAAATTTATTTGCTAGCAACCTAGCAAATACCAATCACAATACAAGAAATACTTATAAATAAGTAAACAATATAAGTGTGCAAGTAAGTAAAGAGAGAGTAGAGTGAAGAGAGAAAGAGTAAGCAATCGCAAAAACGATGATATGTTCCGAGATTCGAGCTACTGCTTTACGTCCCCGCCTTCAACACTATGAAGGATTTTCATTATGACCGATCTCACTAGATCGCCAACTGTTATAAATTCTCAATAGAACTCAATGGACTCACAAGTCCTCTCTCGCGGTGCCGCAACACCAACACGGAGCTCACTAGCTCACTTGAGGCCGCAACCTCTACAACTTCACAATAGAAGAAAATCGGTGATCTTCACTTGATCACAAATGGCTCACAAGTACAATCCTATAACCAAGATGAGGAGGTGAAACTCTTTGGGATTGCGTAGTGGAAATAGCTTGCAAAGATGTAGAGGAAAGGCTCAAGCTAAAAATCAAGAATGTGAAATTTTGTCTCAAAGGAAATCTTTTAAGAAAAGGCTGAACTTGACTAAATCTTCTTCTAAACTTGTAAAATCTTTTTCTAACTTCTTAAATCTTGTTCTTGAGTTTTTCTACAGTCCCACTATTTGTAGGAGATGAAAACAAGAGGAGTACAAAAAAAGAGTCATTGGGAAAAGACCCAGAAAAGACAAAACAGATATAGCCGTAGGAAAAATCAGAAGGAAATTCTTCTGTCAGCCACCAATGGTCAGATTTTCGACCGTTGGGGATAACGGTCGACTGGTCGGTCAATCGTTTTTCCGAACCAGAGAGCAAAGCTCTCTGTCGGTCGACCGGGCAGTCAACCAGACCCAACCGAGAGCAAAGCTCTTGCAGTCGGTCGACCGCCCGGTCGACCGAAGTGCACAAACTGCACTTTGGTGCATGTCGGTCGACCGTTCAGTCGACCGATAGAGGAAAGCTGCTCTACCTACGGTCGACCGGCCGGTCGACCGACTTAGGGCCAAAGGATTGTTATGGAAATCTTTTTGAAACCAATCTTTTTCAATAAATTAAACTTTGATTTTTAAACACAAAATAGAGTTCTAGGGAGTTGAAAGAACCAGTGTGTGATCATGGATTAACATAAAATAAAGTTAGAATTATATTTGTAAAAATACTTTTCTAAATCAAAAACCAGTTTTTCGAAACTCATTTTCCGAAACTTGATCTTGAAAACGGAAAAGAGAAATGTTTTGAACTCTTTTTAAAACACTTTAGGAATGTGAAAGATGTGTGTGTGCGCCAATCCCAAAAGAGCTATCAACCTATGTTATCTTGGTTTTAACGACTATAAATCCTATCTAAAATGTAAAAAATAAAAATACAAATCTTGATATAGTTTTCTTTTGCAAACTTGATCCTTGAGCTCTTCTATGTTCTTAGGCTCTGGGATCTATATCTTCTTGGCTTTCAAAGATGTGAGTCATGTGATGGAGCCGAAAAGCAACAAAGTGTTAACCTGAAACTTTGTTAAATAAAATTGTTTAAAAACATAAATACATATGTTTTGTTATCATCAAAACTAGGGTTAATGGTTTTTGGGCCAACAGAACCTTCCGAATGGTAGTTACACTCTGGAGATGAGCCTTAAGGGTGGCAGTTGCCTGATTAGAGAAGAGCCTTTTGGAGGGTAGTTGACCAGTCAGGGATGAGCCTGAGAGATTGCCCAGATGTGGATGCTTGTGTAATCATTTTCGAGTGGGGCTTGCCTTATTAGAACACAAAGATAGGAGTCTTCGGATGAAGGAGCCTTTAACCACAGAGCTAAGTGTGACACCCCGTTCTCAGAATATGTACCCAAATACGTGTTCCGATTTTTTGCTCATATTTTCCTTTTTTCCCTATTTATTTTTATTTTGTTATTATTTGTATTATTATTTGGTATCGGACCCGATCCCTTTCCTTAAACAGTAATATTACTTGATTTGACCTTTCTTATAGTTAGATTGGCATGTTTTAGTCTCAGATATTAATTTTAAATATTGTGGATTTTTCAATATTTTATGGAAATTTCTGATTTATTTTACAAAATCTCCTGAATCTGGTGTTGACCGGTATCGCCGATCGATTTCAGTATTTTAACTTACAAACTGGGTTGAATTTCTTGAATCTAATTTCACATTGTTCCTTACGGTAATGGTTTTTATTTTAGAAAATTTTTGGAGATTGGTCTGAATTAGTCAAAAAATTACTCAAATAAAATAAAATTATTATTTTCTTTTCTTTTCTTTCTGCCTTTCCCTTCTCCACTCTTTTTCTTTTCTTAAATTTCCAATTTCTTTTCATCTTAATTTTCTAAATTTCTTTTTCTTTTTTCATTTCTTTCCTTTCCTTCTTTTTCTTTTTTTTTCTTTTTTCTTTCTTTCTCCTCCAACAGCCCCCCATCTCCCCACCTGGCCATTGTCGGCCACCCACACCCCTCCCAATGCACCTCCCCTCTTCCCCAATCTCTATCAACTCGTCAACTCCCCTACTCTCTTTCTCCATCTCCTCCCCCCACTTGTCATGCACTCACCCACACTTCCACAGTCACTCACATTTCTCCTTCTCCCCATCGTCTTCTCCGGCCAACTTCACCGACGCCTCCCCAGCCATGGCTAGCCCAAGCGCACCCCTTCCCGTCTCCTCCTCTGACCACCAAGCCGCCCACCATCACTCCTTCTTCACCCACCTCCATCACCTCATCAAATCCACCACCATTTTTCATTATCACCACTCAAACCAACACCACCTCCACCACCAACGCCACCACACAACCACCTTACCACCACCCCCGCATCTCCTTCCTGGCCATAGCCTAGCACCACCATTCCATCACCAACACCAAACTGGGACCGTTGTATACTAAACTTAGTGTAATATAATATATACTAAACTTAGTTTAATAACGAAAAGAGACTTTTTCTTTTGCTTCTTGAGTCAAAAAAAATTATGTGATCAATATCATGTGACATATGTAGCCTTAGCTCTGATACCATCTATAACGGTCCCAGTTTCTCAATCAACATCAATATCCAAATTGATCACCTGGTTATCATAATTATATCTGATTTCTCAAAATTTTCGGCAGCATCTTCTTTGTATTTTGTCACTTGTTCAAATACAAACATGCATCAATATGTACACAGCTCATCAATCCAAATACATAATCTAACTCATCAATCATCTACACAATCATAATAATAATTCAGCTTATCATCGCCTACTTATATGGATACACAATCTGATATGTCGAACACAAATCTCAACATAAGTAATCATCAGAAAGAGCAATAAGTCATCAAGTCCCTTATTAAAAATCAAGAATAAGTACTCCATTAATTACAACAATCAAGGTGTTATCCTCATATACAATAGGATATTCATCAACTGATAATATTAAAAATTATCATATACACATGAAAAAGTTTACAAAATGAGTTGCAACCCACAACCAAAATCATGTATCTCTATAATATAATTCTTTGCTGCTCCAATCCGAGCCTGAACTTCAGTGTAACCTGAAAGACATATAACTGTGAGGGAATGAGGTCGATAGCTCAGTGAGTAGAGTAAAAAAAAATCAAAAAATGATATACATGTTAAAATAAAAGAAAGCATGTTTTTCTTCAAATAGTAAAGGCGAGTGCGGATAAAGAAGAGAAACAATTATATCACTCTAAACAGTCAACCCAACTATCTCTGTAGTATGCAAAATGGCCTGACTCTTTCGATCAATGACTCTATAATATAAAACTCTGCACTGTATTTTACAGGGTTTATAAGTATATCGAATACTTTCTTTAGTGACTTAGTTTATTACCGAATTCATTTCATGTATACGTATTTCATATACTATACATGGTGGTACACCAATCACAATAAGTGAATCCAGATGATACATATATCACAAACATTCTTATATATATCGTATGTCGTATCACACTTCAAGTACTGCATAGATTAACACGTACTCATTCACATACCATATAATATTCATTAGCTCTTATAATAAAGTAAAAAATTCACAATCTTATATTAAGGACGAGCATGCAACACTATTCATTTTAAATGAATAACTTCTTTACTGTATATCATACAGACTGTCTAATACCCCATCTTCGCACCATCGACTCCCCCAGGCCCCTTCCTTAATATCACAACACACAATGTCATACCCCATATTCGCACCCATTGGCTTCAGCCGAGCCCTTCCTTCGTATTACAACATACCATATTATATTATTTTCTATTGAAAATTCAATAAAGAGAAAACTTATAAAATTTTGAAAAGAAAATTACAAGTAATAAAAAGGAAAATTACAAGTATCTCTCCTCTGAGATTTCTGGAGAAATGTCTCGGTGGGAGTCTGATCAGCAGCGCGTGACCACTTTGTCCTGTTGACGATGCGAGCAATCGATCTTCGAATGCTACTGTTTGGGAATTTCTTCTCGCTTGGTTCTGAAGATTCCTTGAGAGAAGAAGGCCTTAGGGCATTAGCACCGTGAATTTATCCTTATAGGATTAGAGAAGTGATTCTTTGAATTCTTGAAACGAGAGAGTAGATCTCTTATTGGCTTAAGCTTTGAAGCCACCGAAATAACTTATGCTCTTCAAAAAACCTCTTGGACTTGAATCTCTTCCAGCCCCCGAGCCTAGCCTACTAGTGGGCTATTTATAGGCTCAATAGGGAGTTATGATTCCCTTGATTGTCTCCTCTTAATGAGGGATCATGGGTGTAACTACCCATAACCCCCCCCCCCCACTAACTTAGTGGGGTGGTTACTCTCCTCAAGCGAAGCTATCAAGAGAGCTTCAGGAGAAGCTATAATTAGCCTCGAGAGAAGCTATAATTAGCCTCGGAAGAAGCTAGAATTAGCTTCAGGAGAAGCTGTAAATTATGAAGAACTTCATGCGAAACTATCAAGAAAGCTTCAAGGGAAGCTATAATTAGCCTCGGGAGAAGCTAGAATTAGCTTCAAGTGAAGCTACAAGTTAGCTCTCTGTAGAGCTATGAAGAGCTTCATGTGAAACTATTAAGAAAGCTTCAGGCAAAGCTATATTTAGCTTCGGGTGAAGCTAGAATTAACTTCAGGCGAAGCTATGAAGAGCTTCAAGGTGAAGCTAAACAAACTTAGCCTTTCAGGCGAGGCTATCCCCTTGGGCTCATGTGAGGCTAAGTGTTGAGCTAACTTAGCATCTTAGACATGTTAGGTCTCTTAAAAGGCAACATTGGTTTACTGTCTGCTTCACTGGATTAGTAGAGTTTAAGTCGCTGCTTTGGCCCTCGAGGATGGGCAGAAACTGGTCGTCAGCTTGTCTATGACTTATCTTTTATAAATATTGACAAGTTAGACATCGTTCAGACTGGTTGAAAAGCTGTCTGAGAGTTTGTCTTTTTACAGTGTCAATAAAACCCCCTTCAAATTTTTCATAAATCCACAATGGGATGGTTCAAATTTTGAAATACTTTGAATTGCCTCGGGTATTCAAAAGGTGAGCATTCACCAAGTAGAATTCTCTAAAGAAATTAGAACTGTGACTGAAAATTATTCAGAGGGTAGAAAAATGATAAAATCAGTCTGAGTATGAGAACTCACTGGGGACAAAGGGGAGCAGATCTAGGAATCCGTCCGTTCAGAGGTAATGTGGACATAACAGGTTCAAAATCGCTAGAAAAGAGGATTTGTTGTTCAGAGGTGATAAACTGGATATAACAGCAAGAAGAGTCCCTACCGGACTAGAAAGTTAGATCTAGATATCTGTCAGTTCAGAGGTGACGAGACATAACTGATTAGGAATCAGCAGACAGGAAACCATGTCGTTCAGAGGTGATGAACTGGACACAATGACAAAGAAGGGTGAGATTGGATCTTCGTCGGTTCAGAGGTGATGAACAGGACATAACCAATTAGAAATTACTAAAGTTGGAGTGTTTATTGTTCAGAGGTGACGAACTGGACATAACAGTAAACAAAAAGGGAAGACTTAGTTATCTGTCAGTTCAGAGATGATGAACTGGACATGAACAATTGAGAAGCCACCAATCTCAAAATTTTGTCGTTCAGAGGTGATGATTTGGACATGATGACAAAATAAAGGTGAACCCGATTTTAGAGACTCGTCTATTCAGAGGTGATAAATTGGACATGATAGACTAAGATACACTAATCTCTGAATTCGCTGCCAGAGGTAGTCGCATTAACTTAGCAGCTAGTCCACTAGGGACTGTAAGGGTGAATTAGATCTGGGCACCCTTCAGTTCAGAGGTAATATGGACATGACCAAATAAGAGACACCAGGCTCATAATTCACTGTTCAGAGGTAGTCATATTAACTTGACAGCAAGAACTCCCGACCCTGACGGGAGAAAGGAGAACATGTTGAAACTTGCTTTTGATGAGACATTTGTGAAGCCATATCATTTGGAGCTCTATCACAAGCCTATTCAAGAGTTCTTCATGATCAAGACTTCCCAAGGAGAGTTGATAATGATGTGTATTTTAATTGTTGATAGCATGTTAAAGCCTTGACACACACACACACACATCATTGTTCTTTAGTCGACTTATAGTCTTTACAAGTCGACTTATACATGGTATAGTCGACTTGACCATTTCTCTAAGTCGACTAGCCTTTTGTCCTGATAGATCCCAACTCTCTGTTTGTCCCTACTAGTCGACTTAACAGAATACCTAGTCGACTAATAGTTAGCCTAGTCGACTTATAATATAGTTCTGGTCGACTTGGTTCAGTTTCCAGAAACTTGTCGTTTGATTTTATCATGACCTAGTCGACTTGGTCTTTTCTATAGTCGACTAACCTTAAGAAATTTGCCTACCCTAGTCGACTAACCCATATCTCAAGTCGACTAATAGCAGTTTCTGACTGTTGGACAGTTTCTGTTTTTTGGTATTTCCTTCAACGTTATCCAAAGTTTAAACATTCAAAATGGTCCTAATAACTACCCTAACTAACCCTAGAGTTCAGCTATAAATAGGGTTGTTATCTTAGGCTAAAATACCAATTCAAATATATAGTTTTCTGACCAAAACTCTGAAAAATATTCTGGTTCTCTTAAAACTGTTCCCACTTCCAGTTCTTCACCAATCCTACTCTTTTGTGAAGATATCTGAAAGTTCACCTATAATAGCCCTTGTCCACAATTACATACTGAATCAAGGCTTATAGAAAAGGTTGTAATCACTCAAAGGAAGCATTGTACAAGAGCGTCTTCTTGGTGTAGAAGAGAAGTTGTACAAGGTGTTGTGTCTTCTTAGTTGTAAGAAGAGTTGTACACATTTGGCAAAGGGGATTTGTCAAGTGGTGTGCAAGGTGTTGATTTTGGGTGTACAAAGTCAAGGATAAAGGAAAATCTCAAGCGGGTGGCTTGGGGACTGGATGTAGGTCACAAGGACCGAACCAGGATAAATCACTCGTGTTTGCGATTGTTATCTTTTCTGTGATTTATTTTCTTTATGTGCAAGTACATTTATTTCTTTATACTAATATTCTTGTGAGTGTTGACTCGTATACTTTAGATCCATAATTGGCATCATCTTCGGGACCAACATTTGGTATCAGAGCCCTGCATACCTAGTCAACAACCATACAAGGATGGCGACGGAGTTCCCTTCATCACAATTCAAAGAAGGACATTCTACACAACGTCCACCGCTATTTGACGGATCCAACTACAACTATTGGAAGTGTAGAATCTACTTGCAATCGCTCAACTATGAACTTTAGAACATTGTAGAAGCACCGTACACCAAACCGGCTACTCACTATAACGCTTGGAGTGATGATCAAAAGAAGAATGCGAACCTTGACGCCAAAGCGATGAATGCTTTAGTCTGTGCCTTAACCAAAGAAGAATTCAACCGTGTGTCAACAGCCACTTCTGCAAATCAAATATGGCACACTCTTCAGGTAACACATGAAGGCACAAATAAGATTAAAGAATCTAAGATTTCTATTCTTATCCACAGGTTTGAACTTTTTAAAATGAAGGAGAATGAAACCATCTCAGAAATGGTTACAAGATTCACCGACATAACCAATTTCTTAGCATCCTTTGGAAAGGAATACACCCAGGTCAAAAAAGTTCGCAAGATCCTTCGTGCACTCACATCAGATTGGGAGAAGAAGACAACCGTAATCGAAGAAGCGAATGATCTCTCAACAATGTCGTTAGAAAACCTTATTGGTAATCTAATGGCATATGAAGTGCAACTCGAAGAAAAAAGAAGGATGAACAACAATCTCTCTCAAAGAAGAAAGAACTTGTCTTTCATGCATCCTCAGACACGGACAATTCAGATGACGATGAAGAGGAGATGGCAATGTTTTCAAGAAAATTCAGAAGATTCTTAAAGCAAAGTAAATTTAAATGTTTTAATTGCAATAAAACAGGTCATATGAAGAAGGATTGTCCATTGCTCAAAAACAAAGGTAAATTCAAGAGCAAAAAGTTCAGAAAGAAGAAAGACGACCAAGCATCATGGAAAAACAGTGATTCCTCTTCCTCTGACGAAGAAGAAATCACTGAACATGCCAACATCTGTTACATGGCGCTAGAAGAAGATGAGGTACAATATACTGAACTTTTAGATGCATTCCATGAATTATTCAATGATCTAAAAAATGAAAAAATGAAGAATAAAGTTTTATTAAAGGAAAATGAAAAACTTTTCAAAGAAAATTCATGTTATGTTTCTCAAGTTTCTTCTATAAATTCTCAAAAAGATGATTTTAAAATAGTGATATCATCAATGAAAAAGGATAATGAGAATTTTATAAAAGAAAATATTTTGCTTAAAAGGGAAACTATGTCTTTAAATGAAAGAATTTCTGTGTTAAATAAAGACATGTCAGTTTTCAAAATGAAATATGAAGAGATTTTGAAAAATGTGACTAAGTTTAATCAAGAAAAGAAAAGTTGAATGATTTGCTATCATATCAAAAGATGTCACATAATCATTATGGTATGGATTTTTTGAAAAATCTTCATATGTTAGTAATCCATATAATTCTTTTGTGAAAAGAAAGTCTGATATTGTTTCAAAAAGAATTAAGAATAAGTTTATATAGATTCCTAAAAACTTAAAAATTTTGACAAAAATACTTATATTGCATCATACATACATGATATATGTAATTCATGCAATTATATGTATACTAACAGATGGAAACTAAATTCAAATTGGGTTTGGTCTCCTAAAGGTTAATGCTTTACTCTTATGATTGGTACCATCTAATGTTTATCTTTCAGGTACCATATAAGAAGTTTGATAAGAACAATACTTCAAATATTTATCATATATATACATGTTATGATATATTTGTTGCAGGGGGAGAACACAAGTATTTCTATATCTGTTATAACCCAATTTTTGCAGGGGGAGAACATATAACTTATTTTTTGCAGGGGGAGCATTTGTGCACACAAAGTGTCTTCATCAAAAAGGGGAGAATGTTGAAACTTGCTTTTGATGAGACATTTGTGAAGCCATAACATTTGGAGCTCTATCACAAGCCTATTCAAGAGTTCTTCATGATCAAGACTTCCCAAGGAGAGTTGATAATGATGTGTATTTTAATTGTTGATAGCATGTTAAAAGCCTTAAACACACACACACACACATCATTGTTCTTTAGTCGACTTATAGTCTTTACAAGTCGACTTATACATGACCATTTCTCTAAGTCGACTTGACCATTTCTCTAAGTCGACTAGCCTTTTGTCCTGATAGATCCCAACTCTCTGTTTGTCCCTACTAGTCGACTAATAGTTAGCCTAGTCGACTTATAATATAGTTCTGGTCGACTTGGTTCAGTTTCCAGAAACTTGTCGTTTGATTTTGTCATGACCTAGTCGACTTGGTCTTTTCTATAGTCGACTAACCTTGAGAAATTTGCCTACCCTAGTCGACTAACCCATATCTCAAGTCGACTAATGGCAGTTTCTGACTGTTGGACAGTTTCTATTTTCTGGTATTTTCTTCAACGTTATCCAATGTTTAAACATTCAAAATGGTCCTAATAACTACCCTAACTAACCCTAGAGTTCAGCTATAAATAGGGTTGTTATCTTAGGCTAAAATACCAATTCAAATATATAGTTTTCTGACCAAAACTCTAAAAATATTCTGATTCTCTGAAAACTGTTCCCACTTCCAGTTCTTCACCAATTCCTACTCTTTTGTGAAGATCTCTGAAAGTTCACCTATAATAGCCCTTGTCCACGATCACATACTGAATCAAGGCTTATAGGAAAGGTTGTAATCACTCAAAGGAAGCATTGTACAAGAGCGTCTTCTTGGTGTAGAAGAGAAGTTGTACAAGGTGTTGTGTCTTCTTGGTTGTAAGAAGAGTTGTACACATTTGGCAAAGGGGATTTGTCAAGTGGTGTGCAAGGTGTTGATTTTGAGTGTACAAAGTCAAGGATAAAGGAAAATCTCAAGCGGGTGGATTGGGGACTGGATGTAGGTCACAAGGACCGAACCAGGATAAATCACTCGTGTTTGCGATTGTTATCTTTTCTATGATTTATTTTCTTTATGTGCAAGTACATTTATTTCTTTATACTAATATTCTTGTGAGTGTTGACTCGTATATTTTAGATCCACAATTGGCATCATCTTCGGGACCAACAGAACAAGGTTATGGACTCGTCTGTTTAGAGGTGATAAACTGGACATGACAGTTAGAGTCCATAAAAGGGGAGAGATCTAGCCACCCGTCGGTTCAGAGGTAATATGGACATAACTGTTCGGGAGTTACTAGACTCGAAACCATGCCGTTCAGAGGTGACGAACCGACATAACGGAAAAGGAGTAGTCCTTGTCGGACTGGAAGATGAGACTTGAGTATCTGTCGGTTCAGAGGTAACATGGACATAACCGATTGAAAAACCATCAAGCTCAGGATTTCTACCGTTCAGAGGTGACAAGCTGGACATGATGATAGAAAAAATAATTCCGCTGGGGAAAATATGACTTGATCATAAACTCTGTGGGAAAATTGGTATTTTTTTTGGAAATCATTTGGAAGATTTCAGAGGTATATTGTTTACGTAACAACCAAAAAGTCCACTGAGGACTGAAAAAGGGAATAATAGATTTCGAGGGGAGTCTATCAGAAACTCGCTGGGGAGTTAAAAATAAATTCCATAAGAGGTTATAGAGAATTTAGCATTCTCTATGATGTCAGAGGTAATCATTAACGTGACATTAAGAACTCTATGGAGATTCGATAGGAAGATGATTGTTCCCTGAAAAGTTCTTAGAAGTAATCATTAACGTAACAACTAAATTTCTTGCTGGAGAATTAGAAGGAGATTTTATCTGAAGTGATCGTAACAACTTCTCCGCTTGGGGATTTGTATAAGCAACTTGTCAGGGATGTGATGTTAACTTAACTAGGATTCATTTACTATTAGAGGTGTTTGAATATAACAGTAATTTGAGTGGACCTGTCATTCTATTGAAGAGAATGACAAGTGAGTTTGATCTGCTGGGGATATTAGCAAGATCCGCCAGGGAAAGTTTTTTTTAAAGGCGTGAGCTTTAAGCATGACAGTACTGATCTGTAATTCATTTCATTGGAAAAAATAAATATAGCCTTTTGTGGTCCTATCATTCCATGGACTAGAATTGGCAGGGGACTTTGGTAAGAAAAGCGGGATCAAGTTTCTTAAGATTTTTAGCAAATCCTCAACTATCAACGGATTTGGTATACCTTTACCGATTACCGTTTGAGTTGGGCTAGCCATGCTATTCCCCTCAGCATGATGACTTGTTGAGGATTTTATATTGGGCTTAGAAGCCAATGTTTTCCTCTAGTCTTATTCACCGAAGGCTTCAGATCGTGTCACATGAAGTGAACATTTTTGTATTCCACTGGTGATCTCTAAAATCTCGCTGGAGATTAAAGAGTTAAGTCTAAACTTCATGGAAAATTTGTCGGGCAGATCGACATTCCTCATGGAGCGTCACTTTTATTAATCAAGACTCTGGTTCTCAGTGATCTTCGTATATAGATATGGAGTGCAAACTTCACAGAGAATATATCGAGTAAGTCGAGAGTCCTTAAGGAGTTTCACTTTTGTTTATCATAATCAAGACTCTATTCGCAGCTGAGCATCGAATCTGAACATGAATGTGAAAATACTAGAAAGGTCCTGTAAGGATGCATCATGAACCTTCTTTGATGAATTCGGATCATTCAAGCTCATCGTGAAGATGAACTGATTTGCCGAAAGAAGAATGCAGAGATGGTTGAAATTGATTATACCTGGGGAAAGGAACTCCTTGAGGAGATGAAATAGTCAGACGAGCCTGACTTGATGATTAGAGGTGTAATATTAACATGATCATGTATAGTACTTCTTTGATCAGAGGTATAGTGTTAACATGATCATGGATAGCACTTGTCGTTGATTGGCATCAAGAGTGTATCACCGTTTGAATTCGTTAGGTGATAAGCTCCACTCGATTAGACTGCCTCAACAATGAAAGGTTGTCCCTATTTAGTTGGTAGAATGACATATTTCAATCCCCTGCGCGTTTCCCAACGCCGTTGGCTGTTGTGTCTCGACGGGGTTTTGGTTGTACTATCTCAAGCATTATCTGCCAGACCTAGTGTTTGTGGGCTATTAAATAGCGGTTGTGACAGTTGTCTTCTCTTCAGAGCTGCTGAGAGGAGTTGCTGGTGCGGTGACATCTGCTGCGAGAGATATTGCAAGACTTGCCTTTAACTTTGAACTGGCTTCAGTCTCATTGCTTTAGCCATTGATGGGATAAGACCCATGGCTTTTGGAAGTAGAGTTGACTACCTCCATATCTTTTTTAGTATAGGGGTTAGGCAGTGGCCCTTTTATGTTCTGACTTCAGGGTAAAAACACCCGCTTAATTTAGCGCTTGGATTTTGTCCTTAAGGACATTGCACCTGGAAGTGGGATGATGAACCATCCTATGAAAAAGATAATAGTTGAGATCATTCATTCGTCTCACTTCATCTGGGCATCTAGCCTCTGGCAACTTGAGCATGTTGCTTTTTTGAGCAAGTGAAAAAGTGTCACCACGTGCTCATCTTTAAAGGAGTATTGTCTCTGATACTTCAAAGTCCTATTGGAGTTACCCTTCTTTGATCGAGTTCCTCCATATACTTCTAATGCTGATGTATCAGAAGGTTCAGTTGTGTCATAGCTTTTACTGTTGATTCCCCACCTGCTTTTGGGGATCTCAAACTTTTTAGCAGATTTTTTAGCTATCTCGACTTGTTCAATAAGCTCCTTCTAAGTGTGGGATTTGACAGCTCTCATGCAAACTTTTACTTTGTTAAGAAAGTTATGCCTACATGTCTGAAGTAACATAGGCAAAGGCATATCTGCAAGGCACATAAGAATAAGGTTGTAGAATCTCTTTGTGAAATCCCCTCCAGAATCTCCTCCTTTCTGGACTGTCGAAAGGAGTGCGTCCATGTCACCTCGGTATCATCCTCGTAGAATTAGGAGAGGAATCGGGTTTTCAAGTCAAGCCAGGAATTGATAGAGTTCGCGGAAAGACTCTTGAATCAATCAAAGGCTACCCTCTTGAGGGTGCTAATGAACAGTCTGGCCATGATAGCATCATTACCTATTACATTACCGGTTTGCGATCGGAAGTACTAAATGTGTTAATTTGGCGAGCTCTTGCCATCATACGAGTGTAGCGTTGGTGGCTTGAACTTTGGCAGATTTGGGACTGAACTCATTCCAAGGAGTAAGGACAGACTGCCTCTACTTTCTACAGTTCATCCCTTTAGGTCAGGGATGCGATCTGAGCTTGGATGCCTTTGATCACTTCGACATCGATTGAACTGCCCTCCTTTGAATGATCAGTCTTAGGAGGTTCATTGTTATTGTTCTCCTCATTTTCGTGATTACTACCAGTTGTGTTATCGTTATTCCGGTTTGTCAGGATCCAAGCCAATATTTGCTGGATGTTATCCAAGGCTTCTCGATGGGCCTTGGAAATCTACTCTTGTGCCTCCATACGATGACGGAGATCATCATTATTGTTATCAGCCATGTTGACTGATACGAACCTTGCCTGCACAGAGCAGATGGTGGCGAAGGAAGTACAGTCGCTAGCTTCTTCTTCATCATTGAACCATTGAAAGTGGTGTCTCAATGGTTCTGGTAGCATAGCTTCTGAGGAATAAGGCTGACCATAATTATAGGATATTGCTACCCTGGAATGAGTACCTTGGAAGGCACCATTTTCTTTGACCAGAACCTAACCTAAGTCGGGGCTATAGTCGGGCCCTGGAGAACTGAATGAGGGAGTGTGAACCTCCTATTTCCTTCTTTGAGATCGTAGCAGATCCCTTCCTCTGCTTATCATATTGACAGAGGCAGCTGAGAGGTGGGGCACCTTCACTGTCTTCTTTCGAGACTTGGGCTTCTCAGAAGTTTGGACTGACAATAGGTTGAACACAAATTGTTGGCTCGGAGGAAAGTTTGTGGGGATTGGTCCCAAACAACAGTGGATGGAATGTACCATCACAGTTGACACCTGCTTATCCACACTGGGATGGTGAATGTGAACTGGCTCTTCAGAGTGGAGTTTCCACTTGTTTCTCAGACAATCCTGCAAGTCTGTGTTACTTGGATCCAACTGATCCAACATGAAACTCAGAGAAACTGAATGTTAGCCAGCTTGGATTGAAAAACCCTGAGCTTAGCCTTCAACGCATTCTTTTTGGCTATAGGCGAAATTAGGATAGCTTCCCCTGAAAGAGTAGCTTCGCAAGGCGAAGGTATTATTTTAGCTCTGCTTTTGAAGGCGAGCTTAGCTTTGCTATGCAGAGCTTCTCTCTTGAGCGAAGCTGAACTAATCTCGCTGTTAGCACTCAGTGGTGCTTCATTTTTAACCTTAGCAGGCGAGCTTAGCTTTGCTATGCAGAGCTTCTCTCTTGAGCGAAGCTGAACTAGCCTCGCTGTTAGCACTCAGTGGTTCTTCATTTTTAACCTCGCCGCTAAGGTTCTTAGCAGTAAGTGCTTTAGTTCTAGCCTCACGGTTAAGAACTTTAGAACTAGATACGGCAGTGAGAACAACATTGAATCAGCAACGCTATTAACAAACAAAGGTGTTTAATCTTAGCCTTGCGGGACAGGCAGAGCTTAACTCTATGAAGAGCGAAATAGTTTTGCAGTCAGAGACTATTTTAGCTTCGCAGGAAGCTGAATTAAAAGATCTATCTCTAACATCGCATGAGACTATGAATTTTGCAATCCACATAGCCTTAGCAGAGGTTGTTTTATATTCATGAGGAACCTTTATAGTTTCGCGCACAGTGTCAATATGCTGGCGTGAGGCTATGTTAGTCTCTACTGAGATTGTACTAGACTCGCATAGAGTCTGATTAGCCTCGCCTGAGACTGTAATAGGCTTGTAAAGAGTCTTATTTGTCTCAACAAAAACTTGCTTCCAAGAGGTAGCCAGAGGGGCTCTGGCTACGCTGACCTTCCTATGCTGCGCACATATAGGGGGCATGTGCTACCCTAGAAAGAAGTTGTTCAAATCTCTCTTGGTCAAAGTGAATGACCAATATCTCAGCAATAGACCCGAGGGTCCGATCGTCATATTGTGATACTTGATTCTAAGCAGTGGAGAATACAATCCCCAGTGGAGCCGTCATCTTGTTTTCCATTGAAAATCAAATAAGAAAAACTTACAAAATTGTGAAGAAAAATTACAAGTAATTAAAAAAATTACAAGTAGATCTCCTCTGAGATTTCTGGGGAGGTGTGCCAGTGGGAGTCTGATCAGCACGCGACCACTTTGTCCCATTGACGATGCGAGCGATCGATCTTCGAATGCTACTGCTTGAAAATTCCTTCTCGCCTGGTTCCGGAGATTTCTTGAGAGAGGAAGGCCTTAGGGTATTAGCACCCAGAAATCATCCTTGTAGGATTAGAGAAGTGATTCTCTGAATTCTTGAAAGTGAGAGAGTAGATCTCTTGTTGGTTTAAACTTTGAAGCCATCAAAATAGCTCTTTTCAAAAGCCTCTTGGACTTGAATCTCTTCCAGCTCCCGAGCCTAGCCTACTAGTAGGCTATTTATAGGCTCAATAGGGAGTTATGATTCCCTTGATTGTCTCCTCTTAATGAGGGATCATGGATATAACTACCCATTAACTCTCCCACTAACTTAGTGTGGTGGTTACTTTCCTTAGGTGAAGCTATCAAGAGAGCTTCAGGAGAAGCTATAATTAGCCTTGGAAGACTCTAGAATTAGCTTCAGTCGAAGCTGTAAGTTTGCTCTATGTAGAGCTACGAAGAGCTTCATGCGAAACTATCAAGAGAGCTTCATGAGAAGCTATAATTAGCCTTAGGAGAAGCTAGAATTAGCTTTAGGCGAAGCTGTAAGTTAGTTCTTTGCAGAGCTATGAAGAGCTTAATGCGAAGCTATCAAGAAAGTTTCAGGAGAAGTTATATTTAGCCTCAGGAGAAGCTAGAATTAGCTTCAGGCGAAGCTACAAGTTAGCTCTCTATAGAGCTGTGAAGAGCTTCATGCGAAACTATCAAGAAAGCTTCAGGTAAAACAATAATTAACCTCGGGAGAAGCTAAAATTAGCTTCAGGTGAAACTACAAGTTAGCTCTCTGCAGAGTTATGAAGAGCTTCATGCGAAGCTATTAAGAAAGTTTCAGGGGAAGCTATAATTAGCCTGGGGAGAAGGTAGAATTAGCTTCAAGCGAAGCTGTAAATTAGCTCTCTGTAGAGCTATGAAGAGATTCATGCGAAACTATCAAGAAAGCTTCAGGCAAAACTATAATTAGCTACGAGCGAAGTTAGAATTAGCTTTAGGCGAAGATGTGAAGAGCTTCAAGGCGAAACTAGATAAACTTAGCCTCTCAAGGGAGGCTATCCCCTTGGGCTCATACGACGCTAAGTTTTGAGCTAACTTAGCATCTTAGGCCTGTTAGGTCTCTTTAAAGGCAACCTTGGCTTACTGTCTGCTTTATTAGATCAGTAGAGTCCAAGTCGTTGTTTTGTCCCCCAGGGATAGGCAAAAACTGGTCGTCAGCTTGTCAGCGACTTGTCTTTTATAAATGTCGACAAGTTAGACATCGTTTAGACCGGTTGAAATGCTGTCTAAGAGTTTGTCCTTTTAGAGTGTCAACACATGTCCCGTCTTCGCACTCACCGGCTCCCGCCGGCCTCTTCCTTCATACATGCATAAAATAATGTGACATGCATACACAACATCACATATGCATCAGCCATCAAGATAGCACATACAGTGTCAATTATATTGTGACATTCTTTTTTCAGTCACCAATCATATGATTGATATGTCACATACGATCATGTTTGTGTAACTATCCAATATATGTAAGCATTCAAAGATACATACCACCTACATTTATCTCAATCACTCTATGATGTATCGAACAATACTCGTCTTTTGGTCATATGATTAGTTCTTTTAACTAGTTATGTTCTTTATTCGCATATTAGATATTTGGTGAATGGAATTGACTACACTACTTCATGACCAGAGTCTTGAAGTTAATAATAGTCTACTAGTCATTAAGCATAACAATCAATAAATAATCATTAACAAGTTATTAAGTATATATGGTTATACGATATATCACAAATGTATATGTACAAGTACTACACACACAAGAACTGGATTAAATAATGGGTTATCATTAAGAAGTATGGACACCCCTCCTCTCTCTTTGGTCGCGGCCTCCACAGCCGCCACTCTACCATCGTGCCAACCACCTCTGACTAGCAGCGCCGTCGTCCACCACTGACCCCAGGCAACGCCACCCCCTCCTGCAGCCTCCTTCCTCCCTCTCTCTAGCCTCGTTCCTCCTCCGGCTCCCATTCTCTCTCTCAATTTCCCTCTCTTTCTCTCTCCTTCTCTGTAACTCTCTCTCTCTCTCTCTTCGGCCCTCTCTCTTTCTCTCTAGCCTGCTCTAGTTCTCTCTCTAGATTTCTCTCTAGCTTTCTCTCTAATTTACTCTCTCTGTATCTCAGTCTCTTTCCTTTTTCTCTCTTGGTGGATACAATGTGTGTGCTCCCCAGAGTTTCCTCGGTGTTCGTGTCGTGTCCAGACCTAGGCAAGTATCTGTTTTTTATTTGGGTGGGTACTCTTTCTGTTTTGGTGAGTATTTGTTTTATTTGAGTGAGTACTTGACTTATTGGGCATATACTATATTTTATTTGGTTGTATTGGGCACGTGTTGTATTTGGGTGAATGTATATTTGTGTCATATTGGTGGTGATGATTGGATTGTATATTGTGTATATATAATGCTTGTATATGGGTTTGGGTGAGTGCCTATGACTATATATGTAGTGACACTGTGGACGAATGCTTGTACTTGTGCTTATACATGCACCGGGCTTGACCGCTCTACGGTTCTCCTACTTGTTATTTATATGCATGTGTTGGTACTAATGTTTGTGTAGGTTGTAGGTACCCAGGCGCAGCCCTCGGGCGAACCTACACAATAGGTACTAGCATGTACCCTTTCAGTTTCATGGTAGCGGCGCCGTGAGATAATCACTCTGCAGGTTATCTAATAGGAACTGGTTTTATACCCTCTGGGTTTAGTGGTAACTCTGTGGAGTGGTTCATCCACTCAGCCTCTAGGCTCCACTGCTCTACGGATAATATATTTTTGATACTAACATTTCTACAGGTACCTATTTACCCTCCGGGCTTAACCACTTCGTGGTTCACTACTCTGTCTTCGAGCTTAGCCTTCGGCTTTTCATACCTCACCAGGAGGCGCTAAACTCTTTCGAGCGTAGCTTCGCCGATGCATTCGCTAGACATTTCAATGTCGCTTTGCCTTGCACATTTAGCTACACAACGAGCGTGGCTTTGTCACACGTGTTAGATTGACGTTTCAATATTGCTTCACCGTGTGCATTAGCTATACCGCGAGTATGACTTATCCTTGTGCATTAGCTAGACGTTTCAATGTCGCTTCGCCGCGAGCTCTAACTCCAAGCGAGTTTAGAGTCTAGAGCCGCTCGCTAACTCCATTCCCCCGCTCCCTAGCTCCGCTTGGTTGTAATAACTAGAATTTGTTAATATTATAATTATGGTTGTGAAGAGCTTGAAATATTTAATTATAAGATTTTCCTATATTATGTTGCTCGATCTGCAAATTTTCTGACACTCGATATTGTGATCTTGCGGCTATCGTGTTATTGTACTGCACCCTGACATCTGATTCTCAATATCATGATCTTGTATTCTATTGTATTCTGTGTGTGACTTTACTGTATTCTCCTCCTGTAATGTGGCACCTGACTGGTTAACTATTTAACACTTGCTCTTGTTATATGTACAATGACTGTGATCATGTACTCCTGAACTCTTTTATCTCCAGATGCTCCTAAACCCCTGTACTCTTGAACCTTTGTAACTCTTGTGTTGTGCTCTTGTACCTTCTGGGTTCTAATTGGTTGTGATTATGTATTATATTATAATTTGATAATTTACACCGAGATGGGGGAAAGTGATGAGTCCTGATATAGTTTCCATGTTTATGATGGCTTTCAAGTATCGCACAGCCACAATTTTGAATTCTACCTGGGGGACACTAGGAGTTTCCGTAGGGTGTACTGATATGCATAATCTCCCCCTATCTTTTCGGGTGTGCAACATGCCCCTACGCCTATTCCTGTGAGTGATGTATTACCTAGATCCAGCTCGGGGGTACAATAAGTCTCGGTCCTAGCGGTACATTTCGACTCAGTACTGGATAATCCTCGATCGTCGTCCCGGGCAAGTACGAGACCCATACCAAACATGGTTCATCGAACTCCATCAGTTTCTAAATAACCGGCTCTCTAGTTTGTATGTGGAGGTATGTGGGATCGGACACATACCAAGGCATGCAAATAAGATGAGTCATAATAACAAATTAATATAATTTATTGGTGTTTTATTGAATTCATGTTGTTTTGCAATACAAGTTATATACACCCAGATTATGGGGACATAAAGTATAAGGTATATATGAGAGTTTCCTTATTTGGATTAACCCTTCGATGTACTAATCTCATGAATCCGTAAACTGAGCTTGTATAACTGGTTTTGCCCGCATTTGTATTTATCAGACTTTATATTTATCAGATTCTGAGTTTGTTGGATTTTAATTTGGATTTTATCGACATGAATTAGTTGACACTCCGAAAAGATAAGTTTCCAGACATCACTTCAACCGGTCCGAATGATGCCTAACTTGTCGAAATTTCTAAAAGACAAGTCGCAGACAAGCTGACGATTAGTTTCTGCCCATTCTCAAGGGATAAAGTAGTGGCTTGAAACCTACTGATCCAGTTAAGCAGATAGTAGACCCAAAGTTTCCTATGAAGCTAAGTTAGCTAAAACACTTAGCTCCGCTTGAACCCAAACGGCTAGCTTCGGGTGGGGATTCTTCATAGCTTCACAGAGAGCTCACTTCTAACTTCGCATGAAGCTTTTTATAGATCCGCGGAGGGCTCACTTCTACCTTCGCATGAAGCTCTTCATAGCTCCGTAGAGGGCTTACTTTTAGCTCCGCACGAAGCTTAGAAACAGCTCCTCAAGAGCTAACTTATAGCTTCGCTTGAAGTTTTTTGTGTTATCCTCACTTGAAGCACTGTGATAGCTCCGCTTGAAGCTTTATGCAGCTCCGTTGTGGGCTTCCAAGTCATTAATTGATCAATTCAATTAGTGGGTAACACCACTACGTTAGTGAGGCTAATGCCACTTTAAGTGGGCGGTTACACCTGATTAGTCTACAATTCTGCATTATTATGTCGCATTCTCTCACAGATTTATGAATAAATTGTTGGTCTAAACCGTGTTTTGGTCTTTATTGCAGGTAGATCCAAAGTCCAAGGGCAAAATGGAATAAGAGCCTAATTCTTCCCAATTTAGGGTAATTAATCCCGCATTACTTGGAGGCCAAGCCAAGGATTATTTAGAAGATTCATTGAACCTAGCCTCTTGCACATGTCAGATGAATATTCGGGCGAAATTACCAGAAACAGCATATACCCTACACATTCTCGAAGCCAGAGGGAGCGACTGACAAAATCCCGGGGCCCCTCTCCCTACTATTGCCGCGGAAACGCGGCAATAGCCGTGTTTCCGCGGCAAAGCAATGGAGCCACGCGTCGATTTTCGACGCGTGGCCCCGTCTCGTCTTCTGGATGCTTCCTATGCCTATAAATAGCCCTGCCTTTGGCCAAAACGAAAGCAGTTTTCATTTTTAGGAGTAGGTGCAGATTTTAGGAGTAGTGTAGGTGAGTGTTCTTCATTTCTTGTATTTTCTTTTCTTTTTAGATCATTATAGTAGGGCTGAGTGATTTTTAGAGAGAGAAAGCAAGGGATTGATGTAATAGAGAGTGACACTCTATGTAAAGATGCCTCCTTTCTCTTCCAATGTAATCTCCTTCATCTTCTACATGATTTCTTACTAGTTTTTCTTCTCATGGCAATCTAACTACTAACCACTAACCATCTAACCACTTACTTGATAATCCACATGAATCGGGTTGCCTCTACAAGGCCTTATTCTTGCAAGAGCCATTGATGGCCAAAGATGATGGGTTCTAACATCTAACTTGCTAACTTGCTAACTTGCTAACCAAGCTAACTCTCTTTTATTTCATGCTCTTTTATTTCATGCTAGTAGTGTAATGAGTGATGCTTGTATTAGCTTGTTCTTGATGCAATGTTTTGAATGTGATGAACCATCCATGAGCCATGCTTTGTACCGTCTCTTGGAGCCAAGGATTGTGATGGCCAAGGATCAAAATGTGAGGCAACTATCTCAAAGAGGTTAGCATGGTTAGTGGATCACTTAGTAGTTAGTAGCCATGAGTTTTCTTTTAGTTTGTTTTAGAAATCATTTTCAAGTTTCTTTTAATCATTTCCATCGTTGTTTTCACCATCCTTCTTAGTTCACCTTAGTTCCATTTCTTTTTCTATTTGTTTTCCAAACCACTTTCTATTTTGTTTTCACTTCGCCGTTTTCATCGCTCTCCTCACCTACCACATTCTGGATTTCCTTTTCTTTTCTTTTCACTTTCTTTTTCATTCTTTCAACAAAGAAGAATTGTTAACAAATAACGGGAATAGAGACTGTTAATGCTTCTATCGCCTTCCTTCCCTGTGGATTCGACCCGTTGAGCCAATGCTATAACGGAAGTATCGAGGGTACATTAGCACATTCGAGCTTTTACATCGATTTTACATAATACGCATTTTTGAGTGCTAGTTTCCCCACCGATCAAAATTTTGGCGCCGTTGCCGGGGAAGGGAATGGTTTTGTTTTCACGTTTTTGTTAACATTGTCTTCTCTGTTTTGGTGTGCAGGGCAATATTTACAGGTGCTTAATATTGCAGAACATAATCTAGCTTTGCATCTTCCTGCTCTTGAAAGCAGGGCCCCAGTTTCTAAACAAAAGCCGCGCAATCGCGACATCTGCCGCGCAAACGCGGCCATTGTGCAATAATGTTGTATCTTGTTGTCCTGGGATGTGTGAATTGTAATAGCTAGTGGTTTGTGCTGCTATCTTTCTTGCTTTGATTGCCTACACATCATAATAAAATAAAGAACTAAAATACGGTATTTGGACGCTTTTAAAACAGTTTAGACATTTGCATTTAGGCACGTGTCAATTCAATTCCAATATACTGTATTTTGTTCTGTTGTTGTGATCTGGATGGAGATGTACATATGGCATTGCATATAGCATAGGACAAACACGTGGGTGATTTATCGCTTTGTGTTATACTATTGTCTATATTGCACACTTGCACAAATTGAACTTAAGGGCAAAACCCATACAAGATAAGGTGGGGATTTAATCACCCTTCCTTAGCCCAAAAACCATCTCCCCACTCACACAACCCAAGCCCTAATAAAATTTGAATAGACGTTGGCCCCTAGGGACATCTAGGTCTAGGTCAACCCTCTTATTGGCTTGGTTTTGATTTTTCTTTTCTTTTTATTTGTTGTTTGATTTTTTTCTTTTTGTTTGTGATTGTTTGTGAAATGGCATTCAACAAAAATAATTCTTTCAATCCGAACATGAATCCATATTTCACACCAACTCTATTCTATTCGGATAATTCCAACCCGGCGTTTTACAATATGCACCAACCACATACACCGGGTTGGCCTTATCCGAATCAATACAACCCATACCCACATTCTTATGACTATAATTTTCAAAATAATTTCAACTCGTCACAGAGTCAATGGGATTCACTTCCCCCGAGTTAAATTATCAACCTCCTTGTCCCCCATGTCCACCTTGTCCATCATATTCACCTTATCCACAATATTCATTCCCCGATTTCGCTTCTTATACTCCTTTTTCTGAACCACCAATTGAAGAAAAATCTGAGTTACTAAAGAGTTTAGAAGCCAATCTACAGAGGGCCGAGCAACAACTTCAAGAAACATTGGCCTCTCCAATTCCACAGTATTTTCAAGAGTCTTACTCAGTTCCACCTCCTCATAATGAACAATCATTTGCCTTGGAAACGAGTAAAGAACTCTTGTGTGAGTCCAAGCTTCAATCTCCACACATTTTTGACTCACATTATTCACAAAATTTCCAAAACCAAGATTCTTATACTCCCATTCTAGAGCAACCACTTGGAGATACATCATATCTAGATTAGAGTTTGGATATCTTGCAGGAGTCTTTATTACAATGTCAAAAATCACATGCCGAGTCTATCAATAAGGTGGAAGAACAATTGAGTCAATTGGTTAACATTCTTAGGAATGAGGAAACTCTATCTTATCAACCTTTGACCAATTCAACTATGCCAAACTCTATTGATATGACCCAAGACTCTTGTCATTTTGGAAATCAAGATTCAATTTCAGCACACCCACCTGAACTTGTCCAAACTTTAAATCCCATTGACATTTTGGCAAGTTATCCTTTTCCTGAAATTGAACTTGAGCATGAATATGATCATGAACCTCAAATTAGTGATTCAATTCTACTTCCTGATTCAATTATGACTCCGGTATCTTCACCTGATTTCAATCCTTTTCCCGAGTCAGTATTGAATCCTGTACCAATTCATTGTGAAATTGAATCACCAATCATTCATGATGATCATATTGAACTTGACCAATTTTATACTTTTGAAAGTCTCATTGATAAATTGGCAAGTTCTCATTTTTGTAGAATTGAATTGAATGAGGAATGTGACTTTGATCCTCCAATTTATGATCTTGTTCAAATTCCCGAATCACTATTGACTCCTGTTATGTTACCCAATTTGAGCAACATTTTAGAGTCAGTTTTGATTCTCATACCTGTCATTCCTGAACTTGAATCACCACTCTTAGAAAGTCACATTCCATCATGGGGAAATGAATGTGGACTTAAGCTTCATCTTCTTGATTTGGACCCACTTCCTGAACCGATCTCGACTCCCGAAGCTTTACTTGACTTGAGTCATTTTTCTGAGTCGATATTAGTTCCTGTACTTCCTGAGTCCAAATCAATCATTCCATTCTGGGACAAGGATTTTGAAAATTTTAACTCCAAAATTATTTTGAAAATTTGGAATTTGGATGGGGTAAAATTGTTAATAAAAATCATTCATGCATACATCTTTTTAGTGGGTTGTATTATGGAGGTTTCTGGTGGGTTCCTCCAGACTCCACGCAAGAATGATTGGATCGCATTTCGTGGACCAATCAGACCACCACTGGAACCACCACCTTGAGGTGATTTTTCCTGCCCTCTCTATTTGTTTCATGCATACATACATCACGATGCATTGAGGACAATGCATGAGATAAGTGTGGGGGAGGGTTTACTAACTTAGAGTTTTTTAGATTTTCTTTCTTTTACACTTCTTTTAGAAATCTTCCCTTTTGTATAAGAATTTTCTCTTTCTTTAAAAACTTTTTGAAATAAGAGACAAAGTTTTGATCTATTTTTAAGAAAATTAAGATGATATTAGAAATTAAGAAAGCCTTAATTATGACATCTTAAACCTAGTCGAAATAATGGATCTTGTTTAAAATTATAGGCTAAGTAAGATAAATTGGGGAGATAATTTTATCTTGAATTTTTTGCCTTAGATAATATGCACATCACACTTACACAATTTTTGGGATGGAAACAAAGACCTAAAATGCCATAAAAAAATAAATAAATAAAAAGAAAAAAATATATATAAATAAAACATCACTTATTAAAGCTGGATAATTGTGCCTCAAGAAGCATGATTATTCACGCCTAACGGTGGTCAAAAGAAGCAAATAAGCCCCTTTAGTTTTGTGGTCTTGTTTACTCGAGTCCTTAAACCCGAGAGATGTTTTCTCATCTGGTGCCCTAGGACCATCTGGTTTGGGAGTCATCGGTTATAGGCTCGCTACATGGGTGAATTAGAAAGCCTAAGAAAACTAAGGGAAGAAAATATATATATATATATATATAATATAAATAAAAATGGCTTGATGGTTAGAGTTGAAGTCCCAGAAATCTTCACTATCACAAAGTGCATATTATCTAGGTTTTATGAAAGATAAATTATTCAATCCAATTTTGAATTCTTACCTTAATTGAAGACAAGATCTTGCGTAGAGACTAAGTTTAAGGAAGAATGATTTGTGGTGGACTTATGACCTTAGATCACTTATATTTTTGCAAAAATATTTTGAAAACTTGTCTCTCTTTTCAAAATGCATTTTTAAAATACTAACATTTGTCTTCTTTCTTTATGGATTTTGTGGGTGCAATCCGCTGAAAACCCTCAGGAGACAACACTCCTCCTCTAGGGTAACCTAGAGGTTTAACGGCTTGTTGCACATGCTCAGTGCAATCGCGTCACCTGCGAAAGTGGTGTAATAACCCTTGTAGTATAGTTTTCTTTTCTTGTTTTGCTCGGGACGAGCAAAAGAATAAGTGTGGGGTGTGATTAGTCTACAATTCTGCATTATTATGTCGCATTCTCTCACAGATTTATGAATAAATTGTCGGTCTAAACCGTGTTTTGGTCTTTATTGCAGGTAGATCCAAAGTCCAAGGGCAAAAATGGAATAAGAGCCTAAATCTTCCCAATTTATGGTAATTAATCCCGCATTACTTGGAGGCCAAGCCAAGGATTATCTAGAAGATTCATTGAACCTAGCCTCCTGCACATGTCAGACGAATATTCGGGCGAAATTACCAGAAACAGCATATACCCTGCACATTCTCGAAGCCAGAGGGAGCGACTGACAAAATCCCGGGGCCCCTCTCCCTACTATTGCCGCGGAAATGCGGCAATAGCTGTGTTTCCGCGGCAAAGCAGTGGAGCCACGCGTCGATTTTCGACGCGTGGCCCCGTCTCGTCTTCTGGATGCTTCCTATGCCTATAAATAGCCCTGCCTTTGGCCAAAACGAAAGCAGTTTTCGTTTTTAGGAGTAGGTGCAGATTTTAGGAGTAGTGTAGGTGACTGTTCTTCATTTCTTGTATTTTCTTTTCTTTTTAGATCATTGTAGTAGGGCTGAGTTATTTTTAGAGAGAGAGAAAGCAAGGGATTGATGTAATAGAGAGTGACACTCTATGTAAAGATGCCTCCTTTCTCTTCTAATGTAATCTCCTTCATCTTCTACATGATTTCTTGCTAGTTTTTCTTCTCATGACAATCTAACTACTAACCACTAACCATCTAACCACTTACTTGATAATCCACATGAATCGGGTTGCTTCTATAAGGCCTTGTTCTTGCAAGAGCCATTGATGGCCAAAGATGATGGGTTCTAACATCTAACTTGCTAACTTGCTAACCAAGCTAACTCTCTTTTATTTCATGCTCTTTTATTTCATGCTAGTAGTGTAATGAGTGATGCTTGTATTAGCTTGTTCTTGATGCAATGTTTTAAATGTGATGAACCATCCATGAGCCATGCTTTGTACCGTCTCTTGGAGCCAAGGATTGTGATGGCCAAGGATCAAAATGTGAGGCAACTATCTCGAAGAGGTTAGCATGGTTAGTGGATCACTTAGTAGTTAGTAGCCATGAGTTTTCTTTTAATTTGTTTTAGAAATCATTTTCAAGTTTCTTTTAATCATTTCCATCGTTGTTTTCACCATCCTTCTTAGTTCACCTTAGTTCCATTTCTTTTTCTATTTGTTTTCCAAACCACTTTCTATTTTGTTTTCACTTCGCCGTTTTCATCGCTCTCCTCACCTACCACATTCTGGATTTCCTTTTCTTTTCTTTTCACTTTCTTTTTCATTCTTTCAACAAAGAAGAATTGTTAACAAATAATGGGAATAGAGACTGTTAATGCTTCTATCGCCTCCCTTCCCTGTGGATTCAACCCGTTGAGCCAATGCTATAATGGAAGTATCGAGGGTACATTAGCACATTCGAGCTTTTACATCGATTTTACATAATACGCATTTTTGAGTTCTAGTTTCCCCACCGATCAACACCCACTCACTTTGTCCCACATTAAGTGGAGACGGCCAAGCAAAATGGCTGTCATAGGCTCGTGCGAGCCTACTAGCTTCACATGAGGCTTGCATTTAGCTTCACATGAAGCTTTCTAGCCTCGCGCAGAGCTTGTCTGAGTCTCGTGATGCCAACAGACTGTTAGCAGTCTTGCTGAATTTTAGGACCAGTTACACCCCTTTTGAGCTTATAAATAGCTCAATTGTGGATAAGCTCAAGGCAACGAAAATTAATTAAAAACGCTATGATAGAAGAGCTTTAGCAAATTAAGAGATCATTTTCTAACTTTCAAGCTTTTAGAGACTTAGTATAGGTCACCTAGAGGGGGGTGAATAGGTGACTAACTAATTAATACAAAACTAATGCGAAGTTAAAATAAATTATGCAAACTAAAACTATTATGCTAAAGCACCAAGTATAACCAAAGAGTGTAGCCGAATTCCCAGTGAAGGGCTCTAAACTATCTCCTCAAGGTTCCTCTAGATTAAGAGTTGAAGTTCCACTATGGCTCTCTTAGTTAAATACAAGTGTGAGCACACAATCAATCCCAAGCATATAACAATTAAGCACAAGTATATCAAACATGTAAGATATGAACAATATAAATATGCAAGATATAAACACAAGTGAGTGAGTGAGAGATAAGCAATCGTAAACACGGGAGATTTGTTTCGAGGTTCGAGCACACTTGCTCTACGTCCCCGCCTTCTCCACTGTGAAAGATTTCCATTATAATCAATCCCGCAAGATCACTCGGTAACACAACACCTACAACGTGCTCTCTCAAGAACTCTTGGACCCACAAGTCTCTCACTTGTTCTCGCAAGAACAACACACGCAAGCACACTAGCTAGCTGCAGTCGCACCTCTACATCTTCCCAATACAAAAGGGTGGAACACTTGGTGATCTTCTTCTCTTGATCACCAAAAATACTCTCACAAATAAAGCTCCTATAAGATAGATAAGGCTCTGAAAAACTCAAGCTTGTGTGAGAAAAACAAGATAGAGTTGTGATGGAAAACTCAAGAAAATCTTTTTGAAAACACTCTTTAAAAGCTCTCCTTTTGATATGGAATTTAAGCCAAAAACTTATTGGAAACTTCTGAGAAAGATAGGGAAAACTAGCTTAAAAACTCTCTTATAAACTTACTCAAAACTAGCCAAAAGACCCCTATTTAAAAGGGTTCAGAAAACTAGCCGTTGGGCTCAGTTTTCAGGCCAGATTGACCTGTCTGTCGACCAGCCAACGGTCATATTTCAGACCGTTTGGGTTGCCGGTCGACCGCCCGATCAACTGCACCTAGGCTAATGTCTTACCGGTCGACCGTGGCCAAAACCAGAAAGCCAAGCTCTTTGATCGGTCGACAACTCAGTCGACCAGGGCCAGATCCAGAGAGTAAGCTCTCTAGGTCGATCGACCGCACGGTCGACCGGCCCAAGGCCAATGGGCTTGTGTACGTTCTATGCACATCGGTCGATCGCTCGGTCTAACTACCCCTGGTTCGGTCGACCGGTCGGTCGACCGCCAAAAAACCAAGGACAGGGTTTTAAAGTATTTGAAACTTAGACTTGAAAAAACCTAAAACTTTTGTTTAAATCCCATAAATTCCATAAAAATAAGTTCATTGAAATACTTTGAAGTACAAATATGTGTAAAGAATTTAAGGCTTAACCAAAATTGGTATTTTTCAAAAATCAACTTCAAAAAGATAACTGATTTTTCAAAACTCATTCAAATACAAAAACAAGATATTTAAACATAATCGGAGCGGAACCAAACTTTAAAATGTGTATTTTATGAAATCAATAAAAATGTATATGTGCTAATGTTCCCTCGATACTTTCGTTATAGCATTGGCTCAACGGGTCGAATCCACAGGGACGGGAGGCGATAGAAGCATTAACAGTTCTTATTCATGTGTTATGTTAACAAGTTATTCTTTAACAAAGAATGAGAAAAAGAAAATAAAAGAAAAGAAATTCAGAAGCGATAGATGGAGAAGGCGATAAAACAACGATGTAAAAATGAAAGAGAAGTGATATGGAAAATAAAATAGAAAAGAAGATGAAACTTGTGGTAAAGAAAATGAAAACAAAGGTGAACAAAGAAGATGGTGAAAACAACGATGAAAAGATAAAAGAAGAGTTTTGAAATTAGTTTTTAAAACAAGATAAAAGAAAACTCATGGCTACTAACTACTAATTGCTCCACTAACCATGTTAACCTCTTAGTGATAGTTGTCTCACATGGATCCTTGGCCATCACTAATCCTTGGCTTCAAGAGACGATACAAAGCATGGCTCATAAGATTGTGCTTCTACATTCAAATAACACATCCATACCACACAACAAGTTGCAAGCTACTATTAGATCATCAAAATAGGATAGAGGTGAGCATGAAATAAAGTTAGCATTTGCAAGTTAGCAAGTTAGTGGGTTAGATTTTAGGAATGTTAGAATGTTAGAATCCATCATCATGAGTCATCAATAGCTCTTGCTAGAGCAAGGCCTTATAGAGGCTACTAGATTCATGTGGATTATCAAGTGAGGGGTTAGATGGTTAGTGGTTAGTAGTTAGATTGCCATGAGAAGAAGAGATTAGCCAAACATCATATAGAAGATGAAGAAAATTACAATGGTGAAGAAAGGAGACACCTTTACATAGATTGTCACCATCTATTACATCAATATCTCTCTATCTCTCTCTGAATCTCTCAGCCCTACTAAAAGATCTATAAAAGAAAAGAAAATACAAAATAAAAAGGAAAGAAAATCCTAATCTATAACTAGAAGAGAGAAACCTAGCCTAATTCTCAATCTGCTTGCATTTCAGGCCTCTACAGGAGTTTTTATAGGCAAAAGAGGTTTCTAGAAGACGAGACGAGGCCACGCGTCGAAAATCGACGCGTGGGCCCACCATATTGCCGCGAAAACGTGACAATTGCTATGTCTCCACGGCAATACCAGGGACCTAGGTCCCTGGTTTTAGCGAGGAACTTCTCCTGGCTTCGAGGACCTTCCTGGTATATTCAGATTCTGGTATTTTTGCCCGGATATTCGTCTGACGTGTGCAAGAGTATAGGTTCAATGCATCTTCTAGAAGATCCCTTACTTGGCCTCTAAGAAATCTGAATTTAATTACTCCAAAATGGGTTTAATTAAGCTCTTATTACCCTTTTACCCTCCTTGTCTTGGTTATCTGCAAGAGAGACCAAAACACGGTTTAGACCGACATTTTATTCATAAATCAGCAGGGAAATGCGATATAATAATGCAGAACTGTAGACTAATCCACCCCCATACTTATCTTTTACTCGTACCGAGCAAAACAAGAAAAGAAAAACTATACTACAAATGTTATTATACCACTTTCGCAGGTGACGCGATTGCACTGAGCGTGTGCAATAAGCCGTTAAACCTCTAGGTTTCCCATAGAGGAGGAGTTTTGTCTCCTGAGTGTTTTCAGCGGATTGCACCCACAAAATCTATAAAGAAAGAAGATAAATGTAAGTATTTTGAAAACACATTTTGAAAGAGAGACAAGTTTATGAAATATTTTTGCAAAAATATAAGCGATCTAAGGTCATAAGTCCATCAAAAATTATTCTTCCTTAATTTTAGTCTACATATGCAAGATCTTGTCTTCAATTAAGGTAAGAATTCAAAATTGAATTGAATATTTAATCCTTCATAAAACCTAGGTAATATGCACTTTGTGATAGTGAAAATTTCTGGGATTTCAACTCCAACCATCAAGCCATTTATTTATTTACATTTTTTTCTTTCTTTTTTTTCTTCTCTTAGTTTTCTTAGGCTTTCTAGTTTACCCGGGTAGTGAGTCTTTAACGGATGACTCCTAGATCGGACGGTCTTAGGGCACTAGATGAAAAAACATCCCTCGGGTTTAAAGACTCGAGTAAACAAGGCCACAAAACTAAGAGAGATTATTTGTTCCTTATTACCCCCATTAGGCGTGAATAATCATACTTCTTAAGGCATAGTTATCCAGCTTAATAAGTGATTTTTTTTCTTCATTTTTTTCTTCATATATAATATATATTTTTTCTTTTTTATTTATTTTTTCTTTATGGCATTTTAGGTCTTTTTTTCCATCCCAAAAATGTGTAAGTGTGAAGTGCATACTATCTAAGGCAAAAAAATTTAAGATAAAATTATCTCTCCAATTTATCTTCTTAGCCTATAATTTTAAATAAGATCAATTATTTCGACTAGGTTTAAGATATCATAATTTATGGCTTCCTTAATTTCTAAGATCATCTTAATTTTCTTAAAAATAGATCAAAACTTTGTCTCTTGTGTCAAAAAGTTTTTTAAAGAAAGAGAAAAATCCTAAAAAATCTTGTACAAAATGGAAAATTTCTAAAAGTATCCTAAAAGAAGTAAAAAAAAGAAAGAAAATCTAAAAACTATATGTTAGTAAACCATCCCCCACACTTATCTCATGCATTGTCCTCAATGCATCGTGAATGTATGTACGCATAAAATAAATTGAGATGGAAGGAAAAATCACCTCAAGGTGGTGGCTCCGGTGGTGGTCTGATTCAATCCAATTTGTGTGGAGTTCAGAGGAACCCACCAGAAACCTCTGTAATACAACCCACTAAAATGATGTATGCATGAATGATTTTTATTAAGAATTTTACCCCATCTAATTTCCAAATTTTCAAGATAATTTCGGAGTCATTATTGTCAACACCCTTGTCCCAAAATGAAGTATGAAAAGAAAAAATGATTGATTTGAACTCAGGAAGCATAGGAACGACTACTGACTCAGGAATTTGACTTAAGTCAAGTGAAGGTTCTGAAGTCGAGATTGTTCATGAAGTGGGTCCAAATCAAGAAGTTGAAATTCTAATCCACATTCATTTCCCCACAAAGGAATGCGACTTTCTAAGATAGGTGATTCAAGTTCAAGAATAACAGGTATGGGAATCAAAACTGTCTCTAAAATGTTGATCAAGTTGGGTATCAAAACAGGAGTCAATATTGATTCAAGAAATTAGACTGGATCACAAATTTGAGAATCTAGGTCACATTCCTCATTAAGTTCAATTTCATAAAAATGAGAACTTATCAATTTGTCAATGGGACTTTCATGAGTATGAAATTGGTCAAGTTCAATTTGTTAATCATAAAAGATTGTTGATTCAATTTCACGATGGATTGGCACAAGATCCAATACTGACTCGGAAAAGGCCTGAAATCAGGTAAAAATACCTCAGTAATTATTGAATCAGGAAGTGAAATTGAATTACCAAGTTGAGGTTCAGGATCATATTCATGCTCAAGTTCAATCTCAGGAAAAGGATAACTTGCCAAATGTCAATGGGATCTTCAACATTTGAGGATTGGTCAAGTTCAGATGGGTGTGCTGAAATTGAATCTTGGTTTCCAAAATGACAAGAGTCCTGGGTCAGATCAATAGAGTTAGGGATATCTGAATTAATCAAAGGTTGATAAGATAGAGTTTCCTTATTCCTAAAAATGCTAATCAATTGATTCAATTGTATTTCCAACCTATTGATAGACTGGGCAGAAGATTTTTGAAATTATAGTGTGGACTCCTGTAGGATTTCTATACTCTTTTCTAGATGTGATATTTCTTCAAGTGGATTTCTAAAAAGGGAGTGTAGGAATCTTGGTTCTGAAAAAATTGTGAAGAGTATCAGTCCAATAAGTTTTGAGATGGTCGCTCGGACTCACGCAAGAGTTCCTCAGTCAATTCCAACATGGATGTTTGATCATTTTGAAGAGGTGGGACTGAGCAAGACTCTTGAAAATATTGTGGAATTAGGGAGGCCAGCATGCTCTAAAATTGTCGCTCGACCTCTTGCAGGTTGGCATCTATACTCTTTTCTAACTCAGATTTTTCTTCAATTGGTGGTCCAGGAAAAGAAGTATAGAAAGTAAAATTGGGAAATAGAGATTGTGAAAATTATGAAAATTGTAGACAAGGTAGTGAAAAATTTGACTCGGAGGGAGGTGAATCCCCATCGACTCTATGACGAGTTGAAATTATTTTTGAAATTATAGTCATAAGATTGGGGGTATGGGTTGTATTGATTCAGATAAGTCCAACCCGGTATATTTAGTCGGTTCATATTGTAAAAAATCGGGTTGGAATTATCCGAAACAAACGGGGTCAGTGTGAAATATGGATTCATATTAGGATTGAAAGAATTGTTATTATTGAATTCCATTTCACAAACAATCACAAACAAAAAGAAAAAGCAAATAAACAAACAAAAAGAAAGAAAAAGTTAAAACCAAGCATATACTAAGGTTGATCTAGACTTAAATGACTCCTAACTGGTCGATTACCCGGGGGAGGCTGTTGCTTGAATCCGACCACAAGCTAATCGGCCATGTAGGGGCAAAATACGGTGGGAGGTATCCGTGCGTAAGCAATGGGCCTTAATTGCGCCAAACTATAGTATCTTCGAGGCGTAACCTCTTAATCCCCAACCTTAGACACCGATTTCACAAGAGTAAAATCCAAAACAAGTTTCGCTCTCGGTCAATCTCTTAATGAGTCCGAGATATCCCTAGGAACCAACGTCTATCAATTTTTATTAAGGCTTGTGTTGTGTGAGTGGGAAGGTGATTTTTTGGGCTAAGGAAGGGTGATGAAATCCCCACCTTATCTTGTATTGGGTTATGCCCTTACATCCAATTCAGGCAAGTGTGAAATATAGACAAGAAGATAACACAAAGCGAGTAAATCACCCACATGTTTGTCCTATACTATATGCAATGCCATATGTACACCTCAATCTAAATCACAACAACAGAACAAAAAACAGTATATTGGAATTGAATTGACACATGCCTAAATGCAAATGTCTAAACCGTTTTAAAATGTCCAATTACCGTATTTTAGTTCTTTAATTATTGTAGTATGTAGGCAATCAAAACAGATAATTAGCAGCAGAATACAACAATATATGCAACGTGCAAGATCCCTGCAAAAGATAAAGTACAAATGCCACAAATTGTCGTGTTGCGCGGCTTGTCTTTGATTTCCGCGGCAAAGTGTAAGAAGAAAGATTTCTACTTTCTAGAGCAGAGAGAGGCAAGTAAGAGTAGCATTTTGCAATGCATAGAATCTGTAAAAATTGCCCTGCATACCAAAACAGAGAAAAAAATGTCAACAAAAACGTGAAATCAAAACCATTCCCATCCCCGGCAATGGCACCAAAAATTTGATCAGAGTGGAACCAGCCCTTTAAAATGTGTATTTTATGAAATCAATGAAAATGTATATGTGCTAATGTTCCCTCGATACTTCTGTTATAGCATTGGCTCAACGGGTCGAATCCACAGGGACGGGAGGCGATAGAAGTATTAACAGTTCTTATTCACATGTTATGTTAACAAGTTCTTCTTTGTTAAAGAATGAGAAAAAGAAAATAAAAGAAAAGAAATCCAGAAGTGATAGATGGAGAAGGCGATAAAACAACGATGTAAAAACAAAAGAGAAGTGATTTGGAAAATAAAATAGAAAAGAAGATGAAACTTGTGGTAAAGAAAATGAAAATAAAGGTGAACAAAGAAGATGGTGAAAACAACGATGAAAAGATAAAAGAAGAGTTTTGAAATTAGTTTTTAAATAAGATAAAAGAAAACTCATGGCTACTAACTACACATTGCTCCACTAACCATGTTAACCTCTTAGTGATAGTTGTCTCACATGGATCATTGGCCATCACTAATCCTTGTCTTCAAGAGACGATACAAAGCATGGCTCATAAGATTGTGCTTCTACATTCAAACAACACATCCATACCACACAACAAGTTGCAAGCTACTATTTGACCATCAAAACCGGTTAGAGGTGAGCATGAAATAAAGTTAGTATTTGCAAGTTAGCAAGTTAGTGGGTTAGATGTTAGGAATGTTAGAATGTTAGAATCCATCATCATGAGCCATCAATGGCTCTTGCAAGAGCAAGGCCTTGTAGAGGTTACTAGATTCATGTGGATTATCTGTTGGCCCAAAGGCCCATCACTCAAGTTTTGATGATGATCAACTCATATAGTTATAGTACTAATGATCATGTGTTTAATTAGTAACAGATTTGTTATCAAGATCTTAGTAGGTGTGGAGCTTCAACAAAGGATTTAAAGTCAAGTTTTGGAGCTAGCACCGGTTGATTCAAGAGCCTATGCATCAAGTCCACATCAAGAGTTGAGCTCGTTGGATCGTGGTTGGACCAAGTCTTGAAGATGAGAAGGCTTCAAGTGAAGACTTCAAGCAGATGAAGACTTGTGTCTAGGTTTGTTTTTAGAAGATTTTGTTTTAGATAAAATGTAAAGGATAGAGTAGTTGGTGGATTGCTCAAGTACATTTACACACACACTCTTGATTTGATCGTCTTTTCATAAAAGAATTTTCAGTTTAGAAAAGACTTTCATTTTTGGAAAATACTATTTTGGTTTTTGGTGTTTTTTTATATACATGTTTTAAACCAAAACTATATTTAGAGCTTAATGTCAAAAACACAGATATCTTATTTGTGTAGTGGATCATATCCATACACACTATGCTTTAATGAATTCAAAATATCTTATTTTTGTATCATGAAGAAGTTTGGAAAACAAGTTTTAGAAAAATACAAGTTTTCAATTGAGCCAATATTTCCATATTACAAAAATAGTCCAAATCCTTTATAACATGCCTTGATTTTGTGCAAGCATGTTTGTTTATCAAAGTATAACATCAAAACTATTTTTGTAGATTTTTTATGATTTTATGGGATTTTATTTGAGCCAAAAGACCAAGTTTTTTATCCCTTTAGTTTTTCTGTTCCAGGCTTCAGCCAGTCGACTAGTCAACCAACCAAGTCGACTGGGGCTGAAGTCGATCGACCGGATCGGTCGACTGACGTGCACAGACGTGCATGCCAGTTCTGCAGGATGGCCGGCCGACCGACCCGGTCGACCGTCCAGAGAGCTCTGCTCTCTGGAAAGGCCCCGGACGGCCGGGCGGCCGACCGGACAGAGAGATTGCTCTCTGTATCCTGGCTCGGTCGACCGCCCGGTCGACCGATGGCTCAAACGGTCTGAAATATGACCGTTGGCCGGCTGACCGGACGGTCGACCGACAAGCCTGACAGACCCCAACGACTAGTTTTTCTTAGCCTATAAATTTGGGGGTTTGGTCATTGTTTTCCACAAGATTTTGGAGAAGTTTTAGAGCCAGTTTTTCCTACTCTTTTCAGAGGTTTTTCTCCACAAAATTGAGAGTTAAAACTTCCAATCAAAAGGGGAGTTTTTATATTAAGAGTGTTTAAAAGAGATTCTTTGAGTTTTCCTCCACCATCTCTTTCCTTGTTTTCTCACACTACACTTGAGCTATCCATTGCTATTCATCCTATAGGAGTGTTGTAGTGAGATTGTTTTTAGGTGATCAAAGTGTTGTGATCACCAAAGACTTGTTCTTTGTTCCTTTGAGAAGGCGGACGGTCGTGTTCGCATTGTTTCGGGTCCTAGTGTGGACTCGGTGTTTCGGGTTCGGGTGCGAACTCCTTGTTTAAGGTGCGGCCTCGGCGAGCCGGTGGGCTTGCGTGTGTATGGACTAGGGAGTCCGAGAGCTTGTAGGTGTTGCGGCACCGGGTGATCCACTGGGATCGATTATAGTGGAAATCCTTCGTGTGTCGAAGGCGGGGATGTAGAGCAAGTGTGCTCGAACCTCGAAACAAATCCCTTGTGTTTGCGATTGCTCACTCTCTCTCTCTATCTCCTTGTTTATATCTTGCATTCAATTATTGTGCTAATCTTTATATGCATGATATACATTTACGCTTAATTGATATATATGCTTGGGTTTGTTTGCTAACACTTGTATTCAACCAAGAGAGCCAACGCGGCACCTCAACCCATTCAAGGGGAATCTAGAGGAGTTTGTCCAGAGCCCTTCACGGGGAATTCGGCAACACTCTTGTGTTATACGTGGCGTTTAGTGTAAGAGTTGAGTTTAGGTCATAATAGCTTTTAATTCCGCATTATTTGTCATTAAGTGACCATTAGATTAGCCATCACCTATTCACCCCCCTCTAGGTGATTTTACAATTGGTATCAGAGCTTGGTACTCTGATTTGGGTCTTACAACCTAGAGTTAAAGATCCTCATTTTTAGGCTAATCACAATTTTGTACACACACCATGGATTTCATGTCACCACCCACTTTTGACATTCTTAACATCCAAATTTGGTAGGTTAAGATGTCCTTATACCTCAAGGCCCTAGGCATTCATGTTTATCTTGCCACTACTAATAATGCATATTGTTTAAATGGTAAGAACATTGAGGCTAATGCAAAAGCCCTTCATGCCTTAAAGTCAACCCTAAATGATGATTATTTATCTAGGGTTTCTAATGTTGATTCGGCTTTTGTAGCTTGGAACATCATCACCTCCCTTGGCGAAAAGGATTTATATTATGCCGGGAGCAATTCGGATGTTGGAAGTGACGTCTCCAACAAGTGCTATATGGTCCAAGGGGATAACCCCCTTGAGGTAAACACCAAATAATAGTTAGATGATGAGGACATGTCATATGATGAGCTTACTTCATTTTGTCAACAATTACTTGAGAAATATGACATGCTTAGAAAAGATAATAAAAATTTGAAAAAGAAATTAGATTGCATGCATATAGAACAAAATTCATTTAGAAACAAGATTGCATGCTTAGAAAAAGAAAAGGAAGATTTGAAAAATGAGAATGTTTCCTTATTTTCAAATTGAATGATTTGTGTGAAGGAAACAATACTTTGAAAAATAAAATTGATTTGGTGGAAAAACAAAAAGAAGTTGTTTTTCAAGAAAATAAGTCTTTAAAAAGAAAGATTTGTGAAAAAGAAAAAGAATTTGTTTCGAAAAAGAAAAAGAAAAATGATTTTATATCTCATCATGCTTTACATGCCACCACTAATGAGATTAAAGATTTGAAAAATAAAATGGATTGTTTGAGTTCAACTTTGAACTCTTGTGTATTTAACCATACTAGATTGGAACCCTTATTTTCAAAGAAATAAACTCCACACATTCATGCACAACATCATCATGCATTTGCTTATGTTGCACATCATGATCACACTCACACACATAAGCATTCTAAGGTGTACATGTGTACACATTGTGGCCGCAAAGGCCATTTAACAAAATTTTGTTATGACAAGTTGCATCATTTTAATTTTGCTAATAATAAAAATTTTGGGTTCCTTACAAGACTAACCCCAAAGGACCCAAGAAAATATGGGTACCAAAATCCCTACCTTGTGTATTTGATGTAGGTGAGGGCTCTCACAAAACGTGAGAGATTTGGTGCCTTGATGGTGGGTGCACTTGAACTAAAAGGACACATATTTAGAGCACCGCTATCAAGGAGGTTTTGGTGGGAAAGACCACCATGCTTGGAGCTTTGGAGTTGTAACAATCTCTAAACTCCTACTTTTTATGTACATGCTTTTTACATATATCATATTCATAGCATGTTCATGTTTTGTGTTCTTATGTGCTTCATGTGGTAAAAACATGCTTAGATGTACTTTTTATCAAAACTTGTATTATTCATGTACAAATAGTGAGTTACATTTGATTTATATATATTTGCACTTCATGCTCATTTGTACCCACTAGATGCACATATATATATGCTAGTTTTGATGATTCTCTCATTTACACTTGTTTTGTCTATTTTCATGTTTTTACTTCATGTATATGTATTTTAAATTCAAATCTAATAAATATACATGTATACCCATGAGTCTCTTGCCTTCATACAAATACCTTTAATAGACTCTTTTATGTTTGAGATATGTATGTGTATTGTTAGGATTGGATAAATCATACATATACCAAGAAGTGTGCTTTGTTTTTGAGCTTTAATGTCTATTTTTTATTAAAATGAATTTTTATGATTTAAAAATGATACTCACACTTTTTGAGCTTCAATGTCTATTTTCATGAAAACGCTATTTACATGACTTTTGAACACTCACACTTTATTTATTTTGTCATGACTTTGATTCATGAACATATTTTTGAGCTTCATAGATCGAGTGTCAATTCTTGTATTTGGTATGATTCATGAAATACATATGCTTTGATTTCATGTTTTGAAGGATCTTTAACTAGTTTTTCAAAAATTATTTTAACTAGTTATTTATTCTTCAATATTTATGAGATATACACATGATCCTATTATTGCTTCAATTGGTATCATTGAATCGTTTCAATTGGTATCAATTTGACTCTATTTTTGTATACTCATATTTTGTTTTCTATATATGTATGCTCTAATTTTCAATTAGTATTATCCATTCTCATACATATATATGATTTTCATGTGCTTACTTTACATTTGGTATACATCTTTAAAGCACAAAGTCTATGCTAAGCTTGATCTAAAACTTTATTTTCAACTGGTAATTGACATTTTTAAGCTTATGCATGTTTTTCAATTGGTATCAAAATGCTTCAAGTTTGTTATAAATTTACAATTGATATCAATATGTTTTATGTAGTTGAAAATTAAAACTTTGTAATGTTTATTTACAATTTGATTATTTACTTTTGGTATCTTAAAAATTTTTTTTTACAAGTGATACCTTAAAAAAAAAATTTGTTTTGATTTGTATTGCCTATATGCAAGGAGAGCTTAACATCTCTTCTACATATAGATTCATGTTGAGTATATTATATATTGAGGAGCTTGACAACTCTTTTTTATATGATATACGTGTGTAGGGGGAGCTTCACATCTCTTCTTATGTAGGGAAGTTAACTTAGCGTCTTCCTCTTCATGAATTTATATCGCATATAAATCTTTATTGATTGATTTATGTTTACCCCTTTATTGATTCTCTGTTTAGGACAAAAAGGGGGAGAAAATTTGTTTTGTACCCCTTTGTTGATGATTGACAAAAAGGGGGAGAAGTATTTGGGTTTATATGCATGTTTGAGAAAGATTTATGTTTATGCATATATGTTTTCTTTTGCAAATAGGAGAAAAAGAATTTGATATGTTTTATCTCCATACATTTGCATACATATTTATGAGCTTCATTGTCATATATTATTATTTATTTGGTATGCATGAGTTAAGGGGGAGCTTCTTTGAAGCTTTACTTTTATCCATGCATATATAACTTCATGAGTTTTGTCATCATCAAAAAGGGGGAGATTGTTGGCCCAAAGGCCCATCACTCTAGTTTTGATGATGATCAACTCATGTAGTTATAGTACTAATGATCTTGTGTTTAATTAGTAACAGATTTGTTATCAAGATCTTAGTAGGTGTGGAGCTTCAACAAAGGATTTAAAGTCAAGTTTTGGAGCTAGCACCAGTTGATTCACGAGCCTATGCATCAAGTCCACATCAAGAGTTGAGCTCGTTGGATCGTGGTTGGACCAAGTCTTGAAGATGAGAAGGCTTCAAGTGAAGACTTCAAGCAGATGAAGACTCGTGTCTAGGTTTGTTTTTAGAAGATTTTGTTTTAGATAAAATGTAAAGGATAGAGTAGTTGGTGATTGCTCAAGTACATTTACACACACACTCTTGATTTGATTGTCTTTTCATAAAAGAATTTTCAGTTTAGAAAAGACTTTCATTTTTGGAAAATACTATTTTGATTTTTGGTGTTTTCTTATATACATGTTTTAAACCAAAATCATATTTAGAGCTTAATGTCAAAAACACAGATATCTTATTTGTGTAGTGGATCATATCCATACACACTATGCTTTAATGAATTCAAAATATCTTGTTTTTGTATCATGAAGAAGTTTGGAAAATAAGTTTTAGAAAAATACAAGTTTTCAATTGAGCCAATATTTTCATATTACAAAAATAGTCCAAATCCTTTATAACATGCCTTGATTTTGTGCAAGCATGTTTGTTTATCAAAGTATAACATCAAAACTATTTTTGTAGATTTTCTATGATTTTATAGGATTTTATTTGAGCCAAAAGACCAAGTTTTTTATCCCTTTAGTTTTTCTGTTCCAGGCTTCAGCCAGTCGACTAGTCAACCAACCAAGTCGACTGGGGCTGAAGTCGGTCGACCGGATCGGTCGACCGACGTGCACAGACGTGCACGCCAGTTCTGCAGGATGGCCGGCCGACCGACCCGGTCGACCGTCCAGATAGCTCTGCTCTCTGGAAAGGCCCGGACGGCCGGGCGGCCGACCGGACAGAGAGATTGCTCTCTGTATCCTGGCTCGGTCGACCGCCCGGTCGACCGATGGCTCAAACGGTCTGAAATATGACCGTTGGCCGGCCGACCGGACGGTCGACCGACAGGCCTGACAGACCCCAACGGCTAGTTTTTCTTAGCCTATAAATTTGGGGGTTTGGTCATTGTTTTCCACAAGATTTTGGAGAAGTTTTAGAGCCAGTTTTTCCTACTCTTTTCAGAGGTTTTTCTCCACAAAATTGAGAGCTAATACTTCCAATCAAAAGGGGAGTTTTTATATTAAGAGTGTTTAAAAGAGATTCTTTGAGTTTTCCTCCACCATCTCTTTCCTTGTTTTCTCACACTACACTTGAGCTATCCATTGCTATTCATCCTATAGGAGTGTTGTAGTGAGATTGTTTTTAGGTGATCAAAGTGTTGTGATCACCAAAGACTTGTTCTTTGTTCCTTTGAGAAGGCGGACGGTTGTGTTCGCATTGTTTCGGGTCCTAGTGTGGACTCGGTGTTTCGGGTTCGGGAGCGAACTCCTTGTTTGAGGTGCAGCCTCGGCGAGCCGGTGGGCTTGCGTGTGTACGGACTAGGGAGTCCGAGAGCTTGTAGGTGTTGCGGTACCGGGTGATCCATTGGGATCGATTATAGTGGAAATCCTTCGTGTGTCGAAGGCGGGGATGTAGAGCAAGTGTGCTCGAACCTCGAAACAAATCCCTTGTGTTTGCGATTGCTCACTCTCTCTCTCTATCTCCTTGTTTATATCTTGCATTCAATTATTGTGCTAATCTTTATATGCATGATATACATTTGTGCTTAATTGATATATATGCTTGGGTTTGTTTGCTAACACTTGTATTCAACCAAGAGAGCCAACGCGGCACCTCAACCCATTCAAGGGGAATCTAGAGAAGTTTGTCCAGAGCCCTTCACGGGGAATTCGGCAACACTCTTGTGTTATACGTGGCGTTTAGTGTAAGAGTTTAGTTTAGGTCATAATAGCTTTTAATTCCGCATTATTTGTCATTAAGTGATCATTAGATTAGCCATCACCTATTCACCCCCCCTCTAGGTGATTTTACATTATCAAGTGAGGGGTTAGATGATTAGTGGTTAGTAGTTAGATTGCCATGAGGAGAAGAGATTAGCCAAACATCATGTAGAAGATAGAGAAAATTATAATGGAGAAGAAAGGAGACACTTTTACATAGATTGTTACCATCTATTACATCAATATCTCTCTATCTCTTTCTGAATCTCTCAACCCTACTACAAGATCTATAAAAGAAAAGAAGATACAAAAAAAAAGAGAAAGAAAATCCTAATCTACAACTAGAAGAGAGAAACCTAGCCTAATTCTTAATCTGCTTGCGTTTCAGGCCTCTGCAGGGGTTTTTATAGGCAAAAGAGGTTTCTAGAAGACGAGACGAGGCCACGCGTCAAAAATCGACGCGTGGGCCCACCATATTGCCGCAGAAACGCGGCAATTGCCGTGTTTCCATGGCAATACCAGGGACCTAGGTCCCTTGTTTTGGCGAGGAACTTCTCTTAGCTGCGAGGACCTTCCTAGTATATTCAGATTCTGGTATTTTTGCCCGGATATTCGTCTGACGTGCACAAGAGTCTAGGTTCAATGCATCTTCTAGAAGCTCCCTTGCTTGGCCTCCAAGAAATTCGTATTTAATTACCCGAAAAATGGGTTTAATTAAGCTCTTATTACCCTTTTGCCCTCCTTGTCTTGATTATCTGCAAGAGAGACCAAAACACGGTTTAGACCGACATTTTATTCATAAATCAGCAGGAAATGCGATATAATAATGCAGAACTGTAGACTAATCAAAATACTTTTGAATTATAGTGTGTACGGATATGATCTAATACACATATAAGATGAAATATACTTGTTTTAACAGTAAGCTCAAAAATAAGTTTTGATAAATACAAAACTTAAAATCATGAACTAAAAACATTAAAATAAGTTTTTCTAAATATATTGAACCAACAATGTGTATGGATGAAATCTAATACTCATATAAACCATGTAAACTTGTTTTGATGAAATCTAATCAAGAAACCAATAGATGTATTCTTTGAAACTCAAAACCAAAATGGTATTTTCTGAAAACTAAAACTGTTAAACTTGAAATGTTTTTTGGGTGTGTATATGAGCTTGAGCAATCCACAACTAATCTATCCTTTTTATTTTATCTAAAAATAAAAATTTAACACTTCCAAACTCGACTCAAGTCTTGAAAATCTTCTCTTGAAAATCTTCTTCTCCATCTTGACTTGGTCCAAACTTGATCCATAAGCTTGACTCCTCTTGAGTACTTGATGTGATCTTAAAATGTGAGCTCTTGAATCAATACGTGCTAGTTTCAAAACTTGTCGAATCTTTTGTTGAAACTAAATACTGACTAAGATCTTGATTGAAAATCTGAAACTAAATGAATACAAGATCATTAGTACTATAACTACATGAGTTAATCATCATCAAAATTAGAGTGATGGGCCTTTGGACCAACAATCTCCCCTTTTTGATGATGACAAAACTCATGGAGTTATATATGCATTAATTAAAGTTAAGCCTCATAGCCCACTTAACTCATACATACAAAAATAAATAGATATTCAATGAAGTACATAAACAAACATATTAAACAAACACAACAAACACAAACATATATGCATAAATAAAAATATTAAACATACATATATAAACTCTAAATTTTTCTCCTCCTTTTTGTCAATTCATCAACAAAGGGGTAAAGATAAACAAATAATATAAATGTATATGCGATATATATTTATGAACAGGAGAGGCTGTTAGGTGAACTCCCCCTACATACATACATTACATGGAGAAGAGATGACTAGACTCTAACCCACATAAGCATAATATACAATGCATAAACGGAGATGTTAAGCTCCCCCTACACACGTGTATCACATAAAGAAGAAAGGTCAAGTTCCTCAATATGTATAATACACTCAACATGAATCTATATATAGAGGAGATGTTAAGCTCAACTTGCATATAAGCAATACATATTAACAAATTTTGAAAAATTTTATAACACTTAAAATAAATTTTAAAATTTCTTGAAGTCAACAAAATAAATTTTGATACCAATTGAAATCAAATTGTAGTTAACAAAAAAATGTTGATATCACTTGTAAATAAACATAACTATTATCTTATATCAATATGAAATCTTTTTAAGTTAATTTTTTTTTTTTGAAATAACAACAAAGCACATGCATAAGCTTGTAAAAATACCAATTAACATTAAGAATTAAATCAAGTTTAGCATAAAATAATTTGTGCTATAAACATGTATGGCCAATGTAAGACAAGCGCAATCAAAATCGTATATATGTATGTATAAAATGGAAATATCACTTGAAATTTGAAGCATACATAGATAAGAAAACAAGTATGAGTATACAAAAATGAAACAACATGAAGATCATGTGTATATCTCATATCATCCACCATTTTCATGCACAAGTTAAAAAGATGTTCAATAAGACACATAAGGCATGGTTGCCTAACCAACCGCACTTTAAGGGTAGAAGTTTTCAGAAATAAGATTTGAAAATAATTATAGTTTGAAAACACTAAGAAATTGAAGAATAAAACTAGTTTAAAATTATTTTAAAGATCCTTTAAATAAGAAGCCAAATCATATATATCTCATGAAACATGTATATTACATAAAAAATTGACACTCAAGATCTATAAAGCACATAAAATAGCTCATGAAAATAAAATCATGAGTAAACAAAAAAATGTGAGTGCACATGAATCATATAATAAAACTAGTCATAGAGATAAATCAATAAGGCTCAAAACAAAACTCACATGAAAATTCTTTTTCACAAAATTATGATATATTATATAAACATGCAAAAATCATCAAAGTAGGATATACAATGTACAATCAAAAAACAAATAAGTACACAATAGAAATAAAGCATGTATCGCATTACTCAAAAATTGGACATGTATAACACAAGTTTTAATAAAATTTGCATATAAACATATGATATAAGCATATAAGCATTTAAACATTTTAAAAGAAGAGGATGAAATGGTTACTAACATGAAGTAACCAATCTATTTCTCCAAAACACGGTGGTCCTCTCATCAAAACTTTCTTGATAGCGATGCATCCAATGTTGTATCCATTAGACTCCGATGGCATCTACTATCAAGGCACCAACTCTCTCATATTTTGTGAGAACCCACACCTACATCAAACACAAGAGGTGAGAATTTTGGTACACATATCTTTTTGGGTCCATGACGGTTAGCAGTAATAGGAACCCAAATATTTTTATTTGCAAAATTTAAATGATTTATTCTATCAAAGCAAAATCTTGCAAGATGGCATTTGCGGTCACAATGTATACATTTGTACACTCTAGCATACATATAATTGTGATGTGTATATATATGGTATGCATGAGATGTATGCTGTGGATGATGTGCATAAACATGTGAGCTATGTTTCTTGTGAAATATAGATTCCAATTTAGAGTGATTAAATGCACATTGGCTCAAAGTGAAGCCCAAACAATCAATTTTCTTCTTCACAATATATAATATTATTAATTTTGGAGAAGAAACAGGCGAAACAAAATTCTTTTTTTTAGAAATGGAAATCTTTTCTTTTTCAATTAAATCAATTCTCTTTTTCAAAGATTTATTTTCATCTACAACAATTTCCTTTTCCTTTTCCACGAAAATCACTTGGTTTTTCAAAAATTCATTTTCTTTTGAAACACATTCAAATTCATTTTTTAAAAAAAATCTTTTTTTAACACAAAATTATTTTTATTTTTCAATTTTTTATTTTTCACTTTTAACAAATCATATTTATTGATAAGCATCTTACAAAACAATGCAAGATCATCATATGACATCACATTATTTTCATCAAGCTCGGATTCAGAATTTACCTCAAGAGGGTCATACTCTTGAACCATGTAGCACATGTTAGAAGTAGCACTTTCATCATCCGAGTCACTCTCCTTATGATGTGGCGTTTATTCTCCAAGAGAGCAAAGAGTGTTCCATACTACAAAAGCCATTGGAAACCCTAGATAAATATTCATCATTAGGGTTAACTTTAAAGCATGATGAGCTTTTACATTAGCCTCTAGTTGTTTCCCATTAACAAAATAAGAATTTTTAATAGTGGCAAAATAAACATGAATTCCTAGGGCTTTTAGATACATGGACATCTTAACTTTCCAAGTTTGAATGTTAAGAATGTCGAACATGGGAGGTGACATAAAATCCATGTGTATGTAAACAAATATTATGATTAGCTAAATGAGAATCTTTAACTCTAGGTTGTTAGACTCAATCAAGAGCACCAAGCTCTGATACCAATTGTAGGTCATCCAGAGGGGAGGTGAATAGCTGACTAGCTAATCAAATACAAAACTAATGCAGAATTAAAACTAATTATGTAAACTAAAACTATTATGCTAACACACCAAATATAACCAAAGAGTGTAGCTGAATTCCTAGTGAAAGGCTCTAGACTATCTTATCAAGATTCCTCTAGATTAATAGTTGAGGTGTCACTATAACTCTCTTGGTTAAATACAAGTGTGAGCACACAATCTGTAACACCCCGCTTCCGGAATACGTATTTAGTTGCGTATTCAGATTTCTCGATCGTATTTTTCGAGTTACTTCCTGTATTTGTTTTGTATTATGAATTCTTTATATGATCGTTTTGCCTTGGATTTGGATTCGTGGACTCGGAGTCAGCCCTAGTCTGAACCGAGGGCCCGATCCTAGAGTATTGCTCGATTTGGACCTTCTGGTATTATGATTTGACCGATTTCAGTTTTAAACATCATTTTCTAATATTCTAGATTTTCTATGATTTTCTGAAATTTTCCTAAATTAAATTGTAAATCTTCAAAACCGGTGTCGGCCAGTTCCGTTGACCGATTCCCGGATTTTTAATTTACAAATGGTTTGGAATTTCTAAAAGTGCCTTTTGACATTACTTCTTAAAATCATATTTTCTATCTAAATACTTTTTCTGAGATTTATCAGATTTTATCAAAATCCGGCCAATCCGGTGTATACCAAGATTGACGGTTGACTTCAGGATTTTTATCTGAAAAATGAGATCTAATCTTTGAAAACTGATTTCACCAAAAATCATTTTATAATATTTATTATTTTTGAGAATTTTTGGGAAACTTTCCGAGCTATTTCATTTTTGGGCTTTTCCGGAGTTTTCAGTATTTTCCCAGATACCGAGGAGATTGCCCCAATTTTCCACCTTTGTCTTTTCCCCATTTTCTCTCTCCTTCCTCAAACGCGGCATTCACCTACCTGGAATTCTGCATTTAATGCAGAGATCCTCTCCACACCTCTCCATGCTACATTTAATGCGCTGCTAATCACTTCCATCAAGTCATCATGACTTTTGTCCTTTTGTGAAACACAGCCTTTTTGCATCTCCTCCTGGACGCAGCTTTCATTCCCGCGTCCAATTCTTTGGCTTGAAACGCAGCCCATCTCCTTCCAATGAAACGCAAGTTTCATTCCTTGGCTTCCAAAGTCAAACTTGCAATCATTACTTCCCCACTATATAAATCACCCCACTCCTTCTCTCTCTTTCATTTCTCTTCTTCTTCTTCCTTATTTCCTGCAACCACCAACAGAGAGCAAGGAAGACAACCTCTTGCTTCCTTTGGCCACCATACTCCACCTTCTCCATCTCCATTTTCACCACCAACACCATCACTTCTTTCTTCTCCATCTCCTCCTCCTTTTCCAACAACAACAACATCTCCATACCACCTTCTTCAACCTCTTTCCACCATAAAACACCAAAGAACCCATCCTCTCCACCAAAACTTCACCACCATCTCTACCACCACCTACATCTCCTTGGCCACCACCAAGTATACCATCTTCACCTCCACGGCGAGCTCTTTCATTCTAGCCAACTAATCGCTCCCCGTGGCACCGTTTGCAAAATCCCATTTTGGCAACTTGAACTAGACTTGCACCATCAACCTCCCTCTCTTGTGAAGACCGGCCACTCCTCTTGGATTGAGGCCGCGTTCTTCTCCGGCGGTAAGACTTAGGGCCGGTACCCTCCTTTTGGATTGGGGCCGAACTTCCCTTCGTTGGACGCAGCAAAGGATCATCGTTAGGCGAGTGCTTTTCCTCGCCAAAGACTTGATTAACTTGTATTTGTATATCAACAAACCATAACTTCCAAAGTTAGTCTTGCTCACTGTTTGGCAGTATTAGTCGACTTGACCAATTCATAAGTCGACTAGCCCCTTTGAAACGCAGTCCTATTTCTGAGAACGCAACTCTGTTAGTCGACTACATGTTTCCCCAGTCGACTAACCCTTTTCTGAAATGCGCCCTTCTTGGAAACGCAGCATTCCTAGTCGACTTGGCAATCACCCCTAGTCGACTAACTTTTCTTCTGAAGACGCGGATCTTTGAGACGCGGACTTTATTAGTCGACTATCCATTGTTCCCAGTCGACTAACGCAGCTCCCTTGAGACGCAGTCCTCTGAGACGCGACCTTGACTAGTCGACTACCCACAATTTCCAAGTCGACTAACCTTTCTGCCTGAGACGCGACTCTCTCAGACGCGGCTTTATCAAGTCGACTACCCCTAACGCTCTAGTCGACTAACCTTCCTCTTGAAACGCAGCTCTCCCAAACGCAGCCTAGCTAGTCGACTTGTCCCTTGTCTTTGGTCGACTAACTCCTTGATTAGTCGACTACCCATAAATTCCTAGTCGACTAACTTTGGCTGACAGCTGTGGTTAATCACTTTCTTAAATATGGACCTTTTCCTCGGGACTTGTATTATATGTTGTTATTACATGACTTGTTACCTGCTAATATCATCATCCTGTCATGCTATCACTTGACACCCAGCATGATATACTTGACTTGTGATTATCACAATTACGGGAATCCTGCCTTGTTATCCTGTATTATATACAGTGACCTGTTATCCTGAATGGAACTAAGTGCCACACAGAGCAAAGTGCCACATCACCTACGTGGTGGGGGCCACCTCTTGAATCTGTGGGGTCACCTCTAGAATCCATCCCCTCAAAACAAAGTGCCACATGGAACAAAGTGTCACACTACCTACGTGGTGGGGGCCACCTCTTGAATCTGTGGGGGCCACCTCTTGAATCTGTAGGGCCATTTCCTGTCATGTCCAGTTATTCCCGTAATCTGATAACATTGATAAGCCATAAAAAGGACAACTTGCACGGGGAATGGGAGGAAGTGATGGATGCCGGAATGATGCCTTGCTTATAGTAGTGGATTACCTGAACTGACGATTCGTGTTAGAGGGATTTAAGGCCCTCAGAAGATGCGTGTTAGGGGGATTCAAGGCCCTCAAGCTGGTCCCGGGTGTACGGGAACTACTATAAGAGGAGCTATCAGTTCTCCATCAGCTTCCAGTAACAACCCTCGGCTTGCTTATATATGGATGTATGTGTGTTGAGATGTACACCAGGACACATACCTAGATATATGGGTCAGACGAGTAATAATAACGATTCCCGTTATGTACTCCTGTTATGATTCCTGTTATGCACTCCTGTTATGCCCGTTATAATTCCTGTTATGATTCCTGTTATGTACTCCTGTTATGCCTGTTATGTGTTCTTGTTATGACCACTTTGTAATTCGGGTTGTATGTGCTTGGATTACGATGATATGAGATAAAGGTATATAGATGAGGGTTTCCTTGTTTGGATTATTCCTTCGATGTACTAGTCTCATGGAGTCGTGACCTAAGCTTATACAATCGGTTTTGCCCGTAATGAGGTTTTATATCGGATTTCCTGTTTTATGATTATTATGCTATATCTGTTCATACCATGCTCTTTACTTGTATTCTAACCCGCCTGTCTCCTGTTCTTATCTGATCATATCATGAGTACTTCCTACTTGATATTATTTGTTATATACATTTGTGCTCGTCCTGGCTCGCCACTTGGCTTTTGCTTCACCATTCGCCTGGGGAGTTTCATCTGACTCCCCTGGATCCTCATGTCCAGGTTTTGGAGCTTGGAGCGTGTGGATTCCCTTTGTTGCTGATCAGAGTAGTGCAGCGGTAGCGCGGATCTTCAACAGACCGTCCGGAACTCCATCCTTCCAGGCCCCCTGTTTGCCTCTCGAGTTTTCCTATTGCAAACTCGTGAGTGCCTTTTGTACAGTTCATATATGTACATCTTTTTGTACTCTCGCATTTGCGCCTATCAGGTGATGTAATATCATTGTAATATCGGATCACCTTTGGTGATAACTTTGTAATTGTACACATGTGTTGGAATGTATAATGCACCACTTGCTTCCGCACTCTGATTCTTGCCTGTACTGATGCTTAGCGTATATACGTGAGGGTATTTCTGACCTACGTATATACGTTGCAGTAACGTCTCCGTACCCGCAGGATCGGGGCGTTACACAATCAATCTCAAGCATATAACAATTAAGCATAGATATTCGAGCACGTAATATATGAACAAAATAAACATGCAAGATATAAACACAAGTGAGTGAGAGAGAGAGAAAATAATCGCAAACACGGGAGATTTATTTCGAGATTCGAGCACACTTGCTCTTTGTCCCCGCCTTCACCATAGTGAAGGATTTCCACTATAATTGATCCCGCAAGATCACTCAGTGCCGTAACACCTACAACGAGCTCCCTCAAGAACTCTTAGACCCGCAAGTTCCTCACTTGTTCCCGCAAGAATAGCATACGCAAGCACACTAGCTTGTTGAGGCCGCACCTCTACAACTTCCCAATACAAAGGGGTGGAACATTGGTGATCTTCTTCTCTTGATCATCAAAAATACTTACACAAACAAAACTCCTATAAGATAGATAAGACTATGAAAAGCTCAAGTTTGCGTGAGAAAAACAAGATAGAGTTGGGTGGAAACTCAAGAAAATCTCTTTGAAAATACTCTTCAAAAAACTCTCCTTTTCATATGAAATTTAAGCCTAAAACTTATTGGAAAACCTCTGAGAAAGATGAGAAAAAATGGCTTAAAAACTCTCTTAAAAACTTACTCAAAATTGACCAAAAGAGCCCTATTTATAAGGGTTCAGAAAACTAGCCGATAGGCTAAGTTTTTAGGCCAGTTTGACTTGTTGATCGATCGGCCGGTCGACCGACCAACGGTCGAATTTCAGACCGTTAGGATTGCCGGTCGATCGCCCAGTCGACCGCACTAGGCCAATGCCCTACCGATCGACCGCTCGGTTGACCGTGGCCAAAACCAGAGAGCCAAGCTCTTTGGTCAGTCGACCGCCCGATTGATCGGGACCTGATCCAGAGAGTAAGCTCTCTGGATCGGTCAACCGCACGGTCGACCGGCCCAAGGCCAATGGGCTTGTGCACGTTCTGTGCCCATCGGTCGATTGTGTGGTCGACCGACCCCTGATTTGGTCGACCGGTCGGTCGACGCTAGAAGCCCAAGGACAAGGTTTTAAGGTTTTTGAAACTTGGACTTGAAAAACCCTAAAAATTTTGTTTAAATCCTATAAATTTCACAAAAATAAGTTTATTGAAACACTTTAAAGTACAAATATATGTGATAAAAAATCAACACATATTACAAACAAGTTGAATTATTTTTGAGGTAAAGAATTTAAGGCTTAAACTAAAATCGGTATTTTTCAAAAATTAACTTCAAAAAGAAACCAATTTTTCAAAACTCATTTAAATACAAAAGCAAGATATTTAAACATTTTTGAAGCATAGTGTGTATGGATATGATCCAATATACATATAAGATGAAATATATTTGTTTTTGATAATAAAATCAAACATAAGTTTTGATAAATACAAAACTTAAAACCATGAACTAGAAACATCAAAATAAATTTTTCTAAATATATTGAACCAATAATGTGTATGGATGAAATCCAGTATATATGTAAACCATGTAAACTAGTTTTGATGAAATCTAATAATGAAACAATAGATGTATTCTTTGAAGCTCAAAATCAAAGCGGTATTTTTTGAAAACTAAAACTGTTAAACTTGAAATGTTTTGTGTGTGTGTATATGAGCTTGAGCAATTCACAACTAATCTATCATTTACATTTTATCAAAAAAAAATCTTAACACTTACAAACTCGACTCAAGTTTTGAAAATCTTCTCTTGAAAATCTTCTTCTCTATCTTGACTTGGTCCAAACTTGATCCATGAGATAGACTCCTATTGAGTACTTAATGCGATCTTGAAGTGAGCATTTGAATCAATACGTGCTACCTTCAAAACTTGACTTCGAATCTTTCGTTGAAGCTAAATACTGACTAAGATCTTGGTTGAAAATCTGAAACTAAATGAACACAAGATTATTGTACTATAACTACATAAGTTAATCATATTCAAAACTAGAGTGATGGGCCTTTGGTCAACACTTAGTTATCTAATTCAGGGTGCTAACTCCCTATGATTTTTCGCTCTTGAATGAATTTCTGGAACCAAGTGAAAAGAAAACTCCCAAGCAGTAGTACTCAAAGACTAAACATTCGCATCATCAATGGGATAAAGTGATCGCGCACTGATCAGACTCCCACTGGCACACTTTCCTAGAAATCTCAGAAGAAAGTACTTGTAATTCTCATTTTTTACATGTAATTTCTCTTCGAATTTTTATAATTTCCCCCCTTCATAATCAATAGAAAACATAATTATTATTACTTATTATTATTACTATTGTTATTTATACTATTATCTCACTCGTCACTTATGTATATGCTTGTCCTCTATTTTATCTCCTGACTTGCTCCTCATCACTTGATCACTTTTTAGTTTACACTGCCTACCTCCTGTAAGATAATATACCAGAGTTACCTTACTATCTCCTGACTTGCTTACTTTTGATCTAGTACTAATTCTTTGTTTACCAATTATGTTTACTCTTTAATTGCATGCCACTTGAGTGATACCACATTGTGTCATTGTGCTACTGGTCTGATTTACTTATTTAACCAGAGTATACTATTTCTATGTTGTTATAATTAACTCCAGATATTCTTGGTTATTGATGGTACTTGCATGATTGAACCGTGACATTATATTTCTGTACATGTGTGATTGTCTGTGCATACCACTTGGCTTCATTTTACGTACTTGTTGGGTTGTTTGCTGACAACTCTTGGACCTGCATGTCCAGATTGTGGAGCTTGAAGCTTGTGGATTTTCTGTTGCTGATTAGAGCTTCGCAGTGGAAGCGTGGTGGATTCATCCATAATCCTTTTCTTCTAGACCGTCCTGCTCGGCTCTCGAGATCCCTTGTTGTAGCTCGTAAGCATCTTTTTACTGTTCATACTTGTGTATCTCCTTGTAAATCATACTTTTCCTCCTCCCGATGATGTAATATTCATGTAATATTTGATCACACTCTATGATAATAGTGTACTTGTACTAATTATGTTGGAATGTATATTACCACTGTGCTTCTGTACTATGACTCCTGCCTGTACTGATGCTTAGCGATATATGTGACGGTATTTTCGCCCTGCGTATATACGTCATAGTAACATCTTCGTACTCACAGAATCAGCGTGTTACACTTAGATTGGCAGCAGCCTGATTAGGGATAAGCCAGAGTAATTTCAGAGATGAATACATGTGTTATCGTTCTCGAGTGGGGGGATTCCCTCCTCAGAACATATAGGTAGAAGTCTCTAGGAAGATGTGCCCATGAATTGACCGCATGGGGATTGGTAAGCGGATTAGCAGATCTTTTGGAGTACTGGAGAGCGGGGTGATGCACGTTGAAGTTGTTGGATCTCGAGTGGGAGAATCCTTCCTTAGATATATAATCACGACTCCCAAGAAAAAAGCTCATAGGCTGGCCGAGTGGGGGTCGATGAGCAGGTTTTGTGAATCCTGAGAAGGATGTAGGGAAGCCATTAAGAATTGAAATATATTTTATTAAATAACTAGAAAATGAATAAGATACATTGAGCTTTTATACGTTAGAGGAACTTCTTTTACTTGTCAGGTTGGTGTTAGTCAACTGCTCTGTACTGAGTGACACATGTTGTGGTTGACTCGAAGATGATGTCTTCTGCTGTCTTTCTGTCTCGAAAGAGGCTCCGTGTGTGAGAATATACTCTCGAGATAGCCCTGTTGGAAAAGATCTTCTGGTACTTATAGAGAGACCGCATTGAGAGGTTCGGTGTCCCTTGCTATTATGGAAAGAGCAGTAGTCCTTCGCTCCGAGACGAGCACAGTCTTAATGGCTTTGAAGAAGTCTTGTCTCGGGCCTAGTAGGCTCGAAGTGGGCTCTGCTGATGGTGCGAGAATGGTCACTTCTTGGAAGTGCCTTGTCCGTGACCCTGATTGTCGACAGAGATATCTCCATGTTGCGGCTTTAGTTTTTCTCCATCGTCACCGCGGTTGAAAGATGGGCCGGTAGAACTTCTCATCGCTTCCTCCAACTGGATATATGGTTAAATTCGGTATAGAATCTCGCTCCAACGAGTGATATTATACTTCACCAAATGCTTGTATAGCAGATGGTGAGCCGTAGCCTGCTGATGAATGCCAGAGCGGATGTGTCTTCATTGTCGTTATTTACCTTGGCTAGCTGATTCTGAAAGTAGCCAATGTATGCCTTGAAGTTATTGGAGGGCCTCATCTTGATGGAGAGGATATGATGGTTATTCTGCATGAACTCTTGGCCGGTGGAATATTAAGTGAGGAACAACTTGGTGAGATTATCGAAGTTATGGATTGAGTGTGGAGGAAGGGAGTAGAACTAATTGGTGGCTACCCCCTTCGAGCTAGAGGGGGATATCCGGTACAAGATGGAGTCACTTCTGGTATGAATCACCATCTTGTCCTGATACTAACAGAGGTGCTAGATAGGGTCGCTATGACTAGAGTAGAAGTCGAAGATTAGAATAATGAACTTCTTGGGAGATTCATATTCTAGTATGACCATGGAGAAGGGAGAGTTGGATGCATCGATGGAGATGGTTCTGAGTCTATCGTGATGCAACATTCTCACTTCTTTGACTCACTTCTACACAAGCTTGTTGAGATCTTGGACACATATGAACTCTTCAGTCTTTCTTCGAGAGTGGTCATGTTGATCACTCGTGTGGGGGTGTGACAAACTCGATCCACCATCAGATCGTTCCAATAAAGTCAGGGAGTTTGACCTGCATCGCCTCCGATTTTGAGAATGCTCACCACTTTGGGCCCCGTAGCAGTGGGCCTTTCTAGTAATGGAGTGGCCCTTGAGTGTTTTGAAGGGTCATGATCTGAGCGAGGAGTTGGTCGTTCAGACGCTTCATCTCCTCCGTTCATAGACCATATTTTCTTGATTACTCCTACTCGCGGTCGAACAAGACTTGCTTCTTTGCCATCTACTCCCTCATGTCAGCAAATATTTAGAGAAGTTGGGCTTCGTATGTTGATGGCGGGTGGAAGTCTCCGGCTGCCCCCTGTGAAGGTGCAGAGACAGTCTCTTCTATGATAGGGTTGAGGTTAAGACTGCTCGGGGGGATGATGTCCCCAGTGATGGCAATGGACTTTCCTTTGAAGGTGATTTCTTCGCCGGTGGTCGGCTGCTTTTTCGGGGCCATGGCTCGTTGGAGAGTCTTTTTAGGTGGGTTTAGTGTGGGAGGAATCTGAGTATTGGAACTCCATTCTCAATGAAAGTACCAGTTTGTAGTGGAGATTTTTTCCCCACCAGTGATTGGACGGTCAATCCTCACCACAAGCGAGGAAAGACTTGAGCAGGTATTAAGAATGTGAGAGAAAATAAAGTACAACACAAAAGAGATTTAAATGATTTTTTATGTGAAAACTCAATTTAGGAAAAAAAACTACGAGAGGAGGAGAATAATCCACTATAATCTGTAGGTTACATGAATTACATGGATTGAATGCCAGAGTCTCAGTGCTGAGATTTTTTCTTCTAAAGAAAGAAAAAAGAGTCTCTCCCCAAAAATAATACCCCTCTCGCTGAATGAGAAGGTCTATTTATACTTGATCTAATCTGTGTGCATGGGGACAGATGGTACATGCGTGATCCTTATAACCACACGATCTATGTTGGTTTGTTATAACAGTCATGATTATTGGCGCTTGATTATTGGGATTGCATAGAGAATCTCACCTCTATCCATAACTGCCGAGGCAGGAGGGGTGTTTCACGTTATGAACGTGGAGGGAGATAAGGTTGCTTAACTGAAGGTGAAGATCAAGGATGATCTGCTGTCTTGATGCAACTGAAGACAGAGATCAGGACTGATTTATAGCCGAGGTTATCTTGGGCGGAGCTGAAGTCTCTGAAAAGGGGTGGTGTAACCCCCCGACCCTAGATGTATGTGTCACCGCATCAATACTTTGATATGGCATACAAAGTTGATTTGACTTTTCTGATAGTCAGATTGAATCAATTTCAAATTCAGATATTATTTTTCAATATTTTAGATTTTTAAGAATTTTCTGAAATTTTTCTTGATTATTTTGGAAGATGTCCGAAGTCGGTGTCGACCGATGCTGATAATTGGCTTTACAATTTTTAATTCACAAACAAAATTGAGTTTCTAAAATCTACTTTCATATTGTTCTTCAAAATCATATTTTTCTACTTTTTGATATTTTTGAGGATTTTTCTGAATTAGTCCAAAATTCGGCTGAACCGGTGTCCACCTGTATCGGTGATACATTTCAGAATTTTTAACTTGTAAACGAGACTGAATTTCTTAAAACTGATTTCACATTGTTCCTCAGGATAATATTTTCTATTTTATAAAATTTTTGGGCACCATTTTGAACTAGTTAAATTTTATCGAATTTAAATAATATTACATAATTCATTTTTTCTCTTTATTTTCTCCCCCAATCTGTAAATTTTCCTTCTTCCCTAAGCCACCGCCTTTCCCCCTCTTTAGTTCTCTGACTCTCTCTCCATAACTCATTATCTCTCTTTCTCCTTTCCTTTCTCTCTCACTCTTACATATTTTCTCTCTCCCCTCTCTCTTTAAACACCACTCTCTCCTCTTTCTGCTCATGCGACCAAGCCAGGCCAGACCACCATCGGTGGCATCCCAGCTCTGACGAGCCCAACTCCTGCCTTCATCTTTCTATCTCTTCCACACTCTCTCTAACTCTCACTATCTCTCTCTCTCTCTCTCTCTCTCTCTCTCTCTCTCTCTCTCTCAACTCTCACTTCCCTCACCCATTCTCTCTCTTTCTCTTCCCCCTTCTCTTTACTCTACCTGCAAACATCGCCGGCGGCGGCCATGACGACAGCCGCCGCTATCCTTGACCCCAGCCTGCCGCCCAGGCTGACACCCCTCTTTCTCTTTCCCTTCTCTTCGTCTTCTTCTTCTTCTTTTTCCTTTTCTTTTTCTCCTTCTCTCTCTTATTTCCTTCTCTCTCTTTCTCTCTCTCTCTCTCCCCCCTGCTGGTGAGGCTAGGCCGCTAGGCACTACCTCACTCTCCCCTGCTCTCCTCTATCTCGTTCTGTCTTTCTCTCTTTATTGGATCACAATCCAAATCCATTATTTAATCTACAAACCCATTAACCCAGTAGCCCATTCACTTAAGTTATGGATTTGGATTATTGGATCCAAACCCGACTCGTTAGCAGCTTAAACTCGCATCAAATATAGAGAAAGGTAAAAATTGTAGAAACCCCCCCGATAGTTTATAACGTTTGCATTTTTGACATATTTATTACATATTTAACCCATTTATATGATTTTAGTGTCCAGGTGATATCTTGAGCATCTAGACTCCAAATTGGACGATTCTGGAGCCACTGAGATCGTAGGAAAACAAGCGACATTCTTGTAATACTTAAGTGAGTGTTTTTATTATATAAATCATATTTTATAATGTGAAATTTAATTAAGTTATTGATTTGCTTAGTAAATTATCAATAAATCATGTAAATGGTAAATCGTGATAATTAAAATATATGTGATTACTTTCTAAGCATATTTAATAAGATAATATGTAATTGTGATTATTGATTTAATAAAAAATAGAAATGGATTAGTTATATATGTTAGTAATAAGTGATTATTGGACTATTGATAACGACATTTTAAAATAATAAGTTAATAAATTAATAATCCTTAAAATGGTTATGAAAAGTTTGAAATTAGATAATTGTATATAATTCATTTGTGATATCGATCATAATAATAATGAAGTTATTATAACAAATACTGATATATAAATCCCTGACACTGTCATCATACCTAAATAACTACTGACATACTAGCCACTATTACACCATATTTCCGAACACTTATTTCATCTATTATATCACAGTTACGCAGATATTGTTATATGTACACTGATACACGGATACTTTATTACATTAGACACTGTCACTATTACAAGGATACTCGACACTGTTATTTCATGAGCTAGTATCACTGTTACACGGACACTGTTATTCTATATACTCTTATCATCGTTATACGGATACTCTAATACTCTATATATTGTTATTTCATGAAAACACTTGTTACACCAGACACTATTATTACATGTACTTGTACCACTGATTACACGAATACATGACATTTGTATTTCATATATCTGTGTTGCCGTTACATGAGTACTCTACACTGCTATGCTATGTACTTGTCACATGGATTTATTTGTATACAAGTTTTGATTGTTTCTGTATTCCTGTTATGTGGCTTATTGGTACATGCATACTTCTATATCCTATTATATGACTATTACATGCTTGTTTTCTGTAATCTTAATACTGATATGATACTCCTGTCACTGGGCATGTGAGCTGTTGATATGCGATGTGTGGAACTAAGTGCCACGTAGATGTAAGCCACGGGGGCCACCTCTAGAATCTCACATCTCTTACTTCTCCGGTTTCATTATTTTGTTTCATGCTATCAACAGAGCTCATGTCCTGTTATTAGTTACATGTACTATTTTTGTATCATGTATTCTGTTTCATGTATACTTTGTAGACACTGTTATTATATAATCACAACACTGTAATATGGTTATTCTACGTACTTCATATCTACATTTTCATATTCATCACGATACCAGTATGCTACTGTTATTATTAGATTAAAGAAGAGATATAAAGTAATTAAAACTGTTACATGTTACTTAGACACACTGATGTAATTAGGAACACTTAATACTGTATCATATTACATACATTGAGAATAATATACAAATGGTATAACACTATTGACTGTAGTAACATAATCGCCGAAGTGACTTATCTTTATTTTTTGATAGCACATCCCGCACATATAAACTGCTAGTAATGATATAAAATTGGATTCTATTGTGGTAATAACACTGTTATAACATGCTAGGTATTGATGATGTGAAAATATGCACTTGTATATTTCTCCCGATTGTTATTATCATTATATTGTATCACCGGTATTTAAACATGTATTATTTATTATTATTGTGATTGTATTGTTATAGTATATATTACTGCTTTCTTCATTTTACCACTCACTAGGTCATTTTCTGATGACCCTGAATTTGCGTGCTCAGGTTGGAGATCCAAGATATCATAGTATCAGATATTTCACGGGACACGCATATGAGACTCGTCACTTATACTATTAATAAGTATCTTTATTATTCTATTTTTATTTTCTTATTTATCCATGTTACCCATATCTATCATAATTACTGACCCCTTTTTCTAAGTATTTTTATACTTATTTAATGTTGAAATATTTATGTGTACTGTTTTTATTCTCTGTACTGAAACTTAGCGTACATACGTGGAGGCGTTTCTGCTCTGCGTATATACGTCGCCGTAGTTTCTTCGTGTCCACGGGATCGAGCCGGACTCTGGGATGACTGTGAGCATCAGAGCCACCTTGGTGCCAGTATCCTTGGAACAAGGAGCAGTTTCTGAAATGGCTCCGGAGGCTTTTAATTGCTTGCACACGTGATCATTATCCTGTGAGGGTCAGATTTTTGACCATTACAGTAGCGTAGAATCACCATTATATTTGCAACTTAGAATCATTAAAAGAAAACAAAAAATAGTTAGTGAATAATGGTTAAACGAATGTAAGAAAATTCACACACATACACATTTTTCTTTGTATTATCTAATTATTATTAAATAACTATTAGATTTTGATGTTTAATTATTTTTACTATCTCACTCAATACAATGTTTAGTTTATTCCTTACAAAACAAACATTTTCTTGGTTAAAACATCGTGTTTGGTTGCAAGAAAGTGGGCGGAAGTAAGAAAATGGGGAAGTATAATTGCTCACTTCCCCATCTATCCAAACACTAGAAAAGGAAAATGAGAAAACTCTTTTTCCTTTTCTCTTTTTCCTTTTACACAATTACTTCCTCACTTTCAGGGTGCTACAGTTAATTTTGTGGTCATATAAATCTCATTTGTAATAAGTTGTAACTCAAAACAATTAATTTTATGATTATGTAAATCTCACTTGTATTCTAATTACAATCTAATTTTTATTTTTCTTAATTAATTTTATTTTAATATTATTTTGTGGTCAACTTTGTGGTTCCACTTTCACTTTCACATTACCATTCAAACACCGAAAAAAACATAACATTTTTCAAACCACACTTCTCAACAGTATCCAAACGCCGAAAAACTCATTAATTAATTCTCAAGTTTCAAAGGAAACTATTACTGCTACCTCACTTTCTCACTTCCACTCTTAACCAAATAGCCCCTAGCGAAAGTTGCTTTTGAGTGAGAAAGTGTATCTATAAAAAAGAAAAAAAAAAAAAAACAATCACGCGGACTTTTTTGTTTCCATTTTTTTTCTTAAAAAATAATAATCCAAATGCCCTTGTGCTAACTTTGCTCCGATAGGATCCAAGTTATCGGGTCACTGGGTCTCATTTCCCCTCTCAAAATATCAATTCCCCCACTCCCCCAAAATCCAATTTCCCAAACCCCGCTTCTCCTCCACCTGACGATGCTGTCCCTCGCCGCAGCATCCACCGCCGCTCCCTTCTCCTCTTCATTCAAACTCCTCCGGCGAAATCCTAAGCCCCCTAGGGTTTCCAAACTCCTCTGCTCTTCGTCTGCAGCACCCGATTCGGGTTCGGACGGGGACCCGCAACCCGTTAGAGCCAACCACGGCGGAGTTCGATTGGACGAGAGCGTCGAGGTCGGTTCGGGGAAGACTAGGATCGACTCATGGATCTCTTCTCGGATCCGGGGGTCAGCCGCGCCCGAATCCAGTCCAGCATCCGCTCCGGCCTCGTCACCGTCAATGGCCGCACTATTGACAAGGTAACTTCCCATTTGCTTCGACTCTGTGACTGTGGGTGTAACTTTTGTTGACTTTTTTTGTACAAGAATCAAGAACTTAGTAACTTTTAGTGGCTTGCTTTCTATTTCCAATTAAAAATGTTGTTTTGGTGGATTTTAGTCTTATATCTTGCTTTAAAATATGCTGATATTATGTTAATTAGTAAACTTAAAATGAAAGGTTCTCATACCGGAAACTTTTTGTTTCTGTCTTTCTATTTAAAAAAGAAAAAGAAGAAGTATCTCATCTTCTCTTACCCCTTCAATTTATGGGATTTTGTGTTAGAAGAACTCTGTAGAAACTTTTTATACCTTATTATTGACTTCCCCTACAAAATTTGGATGGTGTATTTTGAAGATGGGTTTTCATTTTAGGGTAAAATGCACTAAAATACCCTTAAGTTTGGGAGTATTTTCAAAATTCAAATAAATACCCTAGTGTTTGTTTCACTATATAATTAATACCCTTAACTCTCATGTTCTTTCACTTTGCGACCTTCTGATAGTTTTCTGTTTAATCTGTGCAGAAAGGGTTTAACACATGATATCTTATGGACCAATATGCTCTTCTAGTCTATTATAATTATTTATTTCCCTAATTATTTATGGAGATTAATTTGTTTTTTTAATCTCTCATCTACATCCTTTCTCTTATCTGAACCCATTCTCCATTACTCAACTCACTATGGCCGTGGAGATGAAGAAGGTGGCGGAGGTGAATTATAATAGCATAGCGATGGCAACGGTGATGAAGGCGTTAGAGGTGATTGATAATCTTCATAAATTCATCTCACAAGACATTCCATTCAGAAATTATAACGGCCAAGAGATGGCTAAGGAGCCCAGAAAATAAATCCTATTCTTATTTTTTTTATTCATCATCTTAACTAACATTTTAAAAACACTTATTTTTCCCCCCCTCTACTGGTACTATTGTATATTAAATTTGAACTTGAAGAATTAAACAACAACAACAACTAATCACTATGAAGCTGAAACAAAATAGTTTCGTAGTGGTTCTTGCAGCTGTTTTTGCTGTCAGGTTTGCTCTGTGAAATTGAAACAAACGGCTACAGCTGCCACACGCAACTCTAGGAGTAACTCTGCAATGAAAATACATATTAGAGAGGGAGAGTTGGTTGAAGAACCTGATCTTGCAGAATTTTCTCTTGAAAGTGGACTAAAAACAAATAGAAATATTAGAGGAGGCAAGAGGTATGGATTTGTGAAGAAAGATGGTGGAAGAACCTGATCACACAGAGGTTGATCCAAGAAGGGCATATTACGACCTTTCGATAGGTTGGTGGATGAAAGAAAACATAAGAAAATAACTTTAAACGAGGGAGAGAATTAAGGGAGTTGGCTCACCACTATGTTAATTATGGGTTTATGCAATGATACTTTCATTCATGCATTTAGAATACTTACGTTCAATCTCTTGTGCATATACATGAGCTAGGATACAAGGCGCCAAACCAATATCTATTTCAGGTGCCTCTTAAAACAATCAAATGAGAAAATTGTGAACATAAGAAGCAAAAAACTGCTTGGGAAGAGCCTGGTTGTAGCATTCTTATTGATGGGTCGACCGATAGCCTACATAGGAGTGTCATGGACCTGTGCATGCATGGTAAGGACAACATAAGTTTCATCACATCAGTTGAGGACTTCAACTAGACACATATAAGACCTTTTATTTCAAATAGGTCGAAGGCTGCATTAAGGAGGTTGGAGAGTATAATGTGATACTACTGGTTGTAGTTAACCATTATTCAGACAAGATGGTGAAGGATATGCTGGAAGATCCTAAGTACATGCATGATTAGGAAGGTGAGGTCTGTTATAGTATTTCTTTATTCTGACAATGGTTTTAAATATTGGCCGATCTGATATATATCAGCAATATCGTACCAGGTTTTGAAGTACCGAATACGATATTTAACCCTATAATATCTATAGTAGATATTGGTGATATGGCTAATACTGTTGATATCGGTGACCAATATTGACAATATTGATACTAGAAATCATTGTCCGATACTGATATTGAAATTAAGATTTTAAACCATTATTCTGACATTAGCACTTTTGCGTTTGTATGAAATTCACTGATAGGATATGAGAGCTTGTTTGATCGAGAGTTATGAGGTTTGTCGGTAGCTTCCTCGGTCTTGGATGTCTTATTGACGAGAAGATTCAATTGGCTAGCAAGGTGTCATCTATTGAGTAGAAAGAGAATAGATCGTAAGGAATTGCAAAAGGAGATTGGTTAAAGCCACCATCTATTTGAATGTATTTTGGAAGGATGCACATCTTCACACCCCTCTCTTTAAGCTTTTGAGGGTAGTTGAGGGTGATAGAAATGGATCTTATCTATGACATGCTTTGGTATACTAAAAATGAGATCAAGATAATTGCAATATGAAATAGAGCGTTTATTTGTACTTGATATCATTGAAAAGACAGTAAAATAATAGGCATGTCTACTTTAGGCAGTGCACTATTTGAATTCTTATTATTAATATAGGGTTAAAACATACATAAAGACACTTGCCAAATCTGTAGTCATGCACTACATCAATATATTTTATGCTTAGTAGTATGGTGTTTAAGATAATATTGAATTGGAGCTACGTCACATACAAGAAGACAAAAGGAATCATAGGAAGTGGAACGGTGGGAGGTATTAGAAGGGTTATAATGACACATATAATTTTGATTTTTGTATATATGTGTTTATATGAAAAATAATATTTTTCAATATGTATTTTTAAATTAATAATGTGTTATATTTGTCCACTTTTATTAATACATTGGTGGGATTTCTATGAGGAGATGCACCCTATCTCTAAACAATGACAAAAAAGATTCTAAGTTTGAACGATATCTCCTTGAGATGTGAAGGAATTGGAGCGTGTTTGAGGAAGTAAATAGTGATAATAATGATATGTTTATTTCTCTTATTATTGTCATTTTTCTCTTTATATGATTTTGAATTTTGTGTCATTATGTGAAATAAGGACAAACTAGATCCAACGTGGTTAAACTAATATAATTTTTGCATGAGGAAAATGCTAAAAAATGCAAAGACAGAGTGGGCATAGCAAGGATGTGCTCTTAGCTACTAATGGCTCTAGAGCACTACTCTTAGAAGTATCTTCTTCAGTTAAAGAGAGAATGAAGAAGAGATCTTCTTTGGTTCTTGACTTCCATGGGTTATTCTTGTTAGGTTTTAGAAAATAGACGGGTTAACCCTAGATTAGGGTGTCCTCTCTTTATATAGATGAGGAATAAATAAGAAAATGCAAGAATACCCTTGCACACTCTCATACTCCCCCTCAAGTTGGAGCATAAATTTCAATCATGTCCAGCTTGTTAAAAATACTAAAAAGAAATTCTAAATAAAGCTTTTTGAAATAAAAAATAGAAACTGAGAAACAAATAAATATTGAAGTCACACAAAACAAATACTAAAATTCTATTCTAATGCCACACTACTTAATGATTATGTCGACGATGAATTTACCAATCAAAATAGTTATGTGCGAAGTCTGTATGAAAAAAATCTCCTTAGATACAGTTAGGATTTTAGAGTTTTCTAGAGTTAATAGAAGATTTTGAGAGATCCCAAAACTCAGTAAAAGTTGAGATTTTGAGAAATCTCACACTCGGTAAAAGAAGATCTTTTGAGGGATCCTCAAACTCAAATAAAAGAAGTACTAAGGAGCACACACAGATTTCATCATAGAAGATAGCTATAGATGATACAATAGAAAGATCAGATGACGATAAAAGACTCGTTAAGAGGTAGTAGAGGTGTAGATGACTATAATATCATGTATTCTAATTTTTCATGATGTTTTAGGCATTTTGTGCACCAAGAGCACATGTGTGTGTGTGTAGACTTGTGTCATTCCGGAAGGATTCGAGGCCGAATCCTTCCCACTCAAATACTACCCGACGACATCTTGATGTAAAATTCATTCCGTAGAAGTTGATTTACATTATTCAAGGAACTAAAATAAAAAAATCATGAATTTTGAATACTTTTTGCCCATCCATCAAGTAGGCGCAAATGGATGATCGAAAATAACATATTGCTTAGATCTATACGTCTTTAGACATACAATTTTTTAGCCGACCATTTCATCATGATCTAAACACTTAAAAAATCCTCACACACCAATTTTTGTTAGATTTCAAATAATTTACACCGTTAAAGTAACCAACTCACTATGTCAACCGTCCATTTTGTGTCTACTTGATGGATGGGCAAAAAGTATTAAAAATACATGATTTTTGATTTTTAGTTACTTGAAATAATGTAAATCAACTTCAATAGAGTGGATCTTGCATTCAGATGTTGTAGTATTGTATTTGAGTGGGAAGAATTTTGCCTCAAATCCTTTCAAAATGACAGGAGTCTCTCTCTATAGTGACTATGCTCTTCCCGAGAGGAATCCTACCTATTGGAATTAGATGATAGGACATCTAATTTGAAGATCCACTATGTTGAAGTTGATCTATAGATTTTGAACTGCTTATAAATCAAAATTCAAACTATTTTGAGTTGTTTTACCCATGCATCAAGTAATTCCGATATAGACGGCTGAAAGGATTGAGTTATTTAGTTTTATAGTTTAGAATGTTTTAAACCAAAAATTGGTGTCCGAGGGTTTTAATATATTTAAATCATGAATCAAGAGTTGAATTTTCAATTTGTACTTCCTAAATCATAGATTTACGAAACTCTCCACTTTCTACCGTCCATTTTTAGGTCCCATGATGCATATGTTAGAAATAATGAAAATGTTTCATTTTTTCTGTTTAGGCATTTTAAATTATTTAGATCATATTGAATGGTTTGAATCATCCATTATAGTTGCATAATATATAATTTTCATGTGATAGGATCTATATTCGAATCTTATCGATATGATTCTAGTCAAACTCTCTGTATATGCGCTCACACGTGTATATAAATATAATTATATATATGTAAAAAAAATTCCATGTAATTCCACAAAATTCGCATAGTTGGCGCATACACTGATTAAACTCTATTGCTGCTGGATCACATATGGCATGATGAAACGACATTTTATAATGCTGTCCAATTCTTCTTCGTACCTACGCACTGATTATACTCTATTGCCGCTGGATCACACATGCATGATGAAACGACATTTTATAATGCTGTCCAATTCTTCTTCGTACCTACGCATTTTGAATCCCATCTTCAAATCCCATTGTTGACTATCCGAATGGTGAGATCAATTCAGTTTTTTGTGCTGAATGTTAGGACACACAATCCATGTAGGCTTCTTCTAACATAAAATCCCATGATTATATTTATAAAATCAGTGCAAATTAAAATAGAATATAAGATTTGTCGGGGGAAAATGAGTTCTTGGTATGGAAATCAGGCAAGTAGTTCCTAAAATGCCGAGGACAATTTGGACATTTACACTTTTTGTTACTTGTGTTTAGTATGCGGAATCCCCGCTTGAAAATGTTAACCTGCATTGTATATTGCCACTCCATAAACTGAGAATTTTCCTGTATCTTTAGGTGGAAAACTAAAGAAGTTTAGTTAAATTTACCAAAAGAATGGTCTGATCTTAATTCATCACTAGTTATTTGATGATATGGCCACAGCTATTGTTTATCACAAACATGCTTGAAATTTTAGTTTTGTCTCTTCCGTGACGTACCTTGCTACTATACTTGAGAACTAGATTATTGACATCTTCTTCCATGAATTCTTAGTAGTCAGAAGCCCATTTTGTTTTGAATAATTAATGCTGAATGAATATTTATAATTATAATCATGCTGTGCGTGTATTGTTGCTAGCTGGCAGCTTTAAACTAATTTCCTAGGAATTTCTTCGCCCTTTTCTGAATTTTCAGCAGGGAATATTTTATTTTGCAAGCACTCTAGGTATTAAATGTTTGTAGTTCCTTGAATACCAAGGAATTTTTCTGTTTTCCTACTATTTATTGATTCTCATGTATTATTTTTATAGATTTTGACAACGTAATACCGTAACTGCTCTTCTGATTTTAAATTTTAGCAGGTTTCCTGTATAATTAAAGAAGGGGACAAAATTAGTTGCACAGTTTCTGAATTGCAACCCTTAAGGGCGGAACCAGAAGATATACCTCTGGATATAGTATATGAAGATGCTCATGTTCTTGTTGTAAATAAACCAGCACACATGGTAATTCTTTATCTATATATTCCATCATATCTTTAGTATTTTATATAAATGTTTCTTCCTTGAGAAGATAATCAATCAGCTTTGCAGTAATGAAGTTTTTCTATGATGGTATTTCAATTATACCTGTAATGAGTTTCATATTTAATTCTTTATTTATTGTTTTTGCTCAGGACAAGATTTATTTTTGTAATCTTCTCTAATTAAGAAAATGAAAATAGTTTCATGTATATGTATTAGTTCTTTGATACTTGTAGAGCATAATTAAGAAAAATATTTCTCACTGGAATAAGTTTTTGTCAATGAGAGGTTGTGACTGTTCAGATTGAAGGTGTGATAAGAGAAAACTTTTAAGTAGGAAGCTGTGCAGCTAAAGTTGAGCGCCCATTGACCAGCTTTGGACATGGAAGTTAGAACTAGGGAAATGCTTGAATAATAAAAGATAGTAACAATTTTAGAGAAGAATACAAAATTCAAGTTATTCATATACATGTGGACTTTTTGTATTCAGTTTGAATGAGTTTCTGCATATACATCTATTCTTTTTTCATCTTGCTTGCTTTGTATGTCCTCTAGATGGGGTTATTGCATTTTCTTTAACACTTGGTCCTCAAGTTTTCGTGTTAGCCGAGCTTGACTATTCATGAAGCTTCTTGATATCACAATGATAGGATGCTTTGTGTAATACTCTTGATGGAAAGATATCATCAAAATGCAACCACCTAATGTTACTGTGCTGGAAAAGTATGCAGAAGCTTTTTCTTGGGAACATTGAACAAGTTAAATGCTTTGTAGACCTGGTATTAGCTTTCTGCGTGATTTAAGACATTTCTATTTGAGACCTGCTTGGTGGCTTTTTTTTAAGGCTTAGTTTGATTAATTGAGTACTAACACTGTCATGAAATGAATTCTGACTATAGCAAGCCATGTTGCAAAGGACAGTTCTAATATGAATCACACTCATTTTGGACAGTTACCTAATAGGTCATATTCTTGGGTGCATATCTGACAATTTACAAATACTTTTTTTATATGGACTCATATTAGGGTATTAGTTTTTTCTTCAGTTTGTTATCTAGCTATAATTTTTATTTAGACTGTAATGAAATATAGTAAACACAGGATATGTTGCCATACTGGAATTTAAGATGTAAAGGCAAGACCTATTCCTGAATAACTCATTTGAACATATGAAATGTTAATGCTATCATACCCCTGTTTTAAATATCGGCCGAGTTGGCCGAGATATCGTCCGATATCTCCTTTTTTGCCTGCTGCTGATATGACATAGGAAAATCGTTCGCCATATCATTTGCAGCAAAAAATGGCCGATATTTGAAATATCGGCAGATAACTCACCGGATATCGAGTGATAAATCGGCCGAGTGTAAATTTACATTGTTTTTTACTGTCTTTGCATGCATTTTACATCATTTTTATTAGGTAGATGATATTTATGACACTAAATTAACTTTTAATTATCAATATTTCATTATATATAGTGTCCGATATGAACGCCCGATATGCGCGCGTATCCCCGATATCTTCCCCGATATCCGATATGAAAAAAAACCTCATCTGATATCGATACGATATCCGATATTTATAACCTCGTATCATACATTAGAATATTACTTAAATTATTAGAAATACTCTAACGAATGCTATCATACCCGCAAACCGGCCCCCATGCGTCCCAACCCAAGACACACAACCCACACCCACAGAGAGACAAGCCATAACTCGCTGTTGTTAAAAGTGCTGCGAGGCGCGCGCCTCACGAGGCGAAGCAGGGCACAGGTGTGCGCCCTGCTGCCCATGTGAGGTGCACTGCCAACGCGAGGCGCGCGCCTCATCACGCCTTGCATGCGACTCGCATGAGACGCAAGGCGCGCGTCTCACTCAGACCTTTAACAAACTTGGGTTCCAACCCATTTTAAATGGGTTTACTAGTTATCCAATCACAGAAAAAAGAAGGGGAGAGAGCCCCATCCCATCCCCCAACAATAGCAGCGAAAGAAAAAATTCCTAACTTGAGATCTAGGATTAAGACTTTATCCTCCCGCGATGGTGCGGTGGCAATCTCCCTTTCGGTGACTGTTGTGGCTCTTTAGTAAACATTGTTTTTTAGTATTTTATTTAGATTTTGTAGTTTTTTTAGAATCACTTTCGTCCCTCTCTTCTCTAGTGGTTGCCCTTGTTGTGGTTATCACTCTTCTTCTTCTTCTTCGGCTCCACCTTTTTATCGTTACTACTCTTGCTGTTGTTGCTGCTTTACTTTTTCTCTCTCTGCCTCCATCTTCTCTCGCAGCAGCTAATGCTGCTCTCGTTGTTGCTGCTTCCCTTCTTCTTCAATCTTCTCTCTATATTTTTTCTTTGCTATCTGTTGATGTTGCTAGTGCTATTTCTGCTCTTGTTCTTTCTCTTCTTATTTCAATAGTTGTTATTGTTGCTTTTAGTGTCATCACTCCTTCAATTCTTCTTCACAACAAATTTGTAGTGATGATCAATTTAAGTCAGTTCTTCTTCTTCTTCTATTATCTCTATGAGTCCCTGTTACATCTCCATGAGTCTTTGTTACAGTTGCGCCTTGCTGAAGTGAGGCGTTGCGCCTTGCTGAAGTCAGGCGTTGCGCCTCACTTGCGCATTGCGCCTCACACACATTAGGCGTTGCGTGCCTCGCAGTGTGCCTTGCGCCTTGGACTACACTGCCATAACTGTATGTTAAGCCCTGACATCTGCATCAGCTCATGTATATGTTGGATTGTGTTCCCCTCCAATATCTGCGTTGGAGTTAGAAATATACATAGGATTCAGCTTGCCTTTCTAATAAGATATAAGGCCAGTTTTTTCTGATACTTCCTCACTACCTTTACCTTTCTTAACTGAAGTTATCATTAGAATCTAGGTACTGTCAAGTCGCTGAGTACTATTATCACTTTAAAGAATGACAGTAAAAACTAGGTCACAACAAGTCATGATCGCTTGATCTTATACTTACATCTAATGGAAAAAAAAAATTCAATGATCATCTTACTGTAAAATTAGAAATTTAGAAGGTATGATTATGATTCTTTAATTTTCCTGTTAGATCACAATCAATCACAAATGTTCATATAATGATCCAATGTTTTTTTGTTTCTTTCAAAGAGAACTCATATTCCTTTCAGTTAAGACCTGTTAGACTATTAGGAATTTTGGAGTACTAATTCGATATAGTCCTATCTGGCATCAAAGATGCGCATGAAATTAGAAGACTAATGGTTTGGAAAGAACTTTGACACGCATAATTGGCTATTAAGTTAGCACCAAGTGCGCTATTTCTAAGAGACATTTATCCACTTACTAAAATATTTTTTTGCTTCATATTTCTGGAATAGAGTATTGATGCATTTTCTTTTCGTTTATTGGTTTGTCTGGCTTGTGGGCATCAGTGGTTAAATGGTTAATGTAAATGTGCTTTAATATTTTTTATCTGGCTTGTAGGTTATCAGGCATTTTCATATTTTACAGTTGCTATGTAAATTTTTTGTTTGATGATGCCTTTTTTAAATCCACTCATCATTTTATCCTTTCATTACTTATTTTTTGTAATCTATAGGTCGTTCATCCAGCACCTGGAAATGCTAATGGCACATTAGTGAATGCTATACTTAACCATTGTAGGCTTCCGACGGTTTCATTCGTAAGCAATAAAGGTCCTTAGAAACTGAGGAATGCATTGAAATTTCTGATAATGAGATTGAGGATTTCTTTATTGATAAATCCTCTGCGGAAGACTTAAAAGAAAGTAGTGAGGCACTTGTGCGCCCCGGGATTGTGCACAGGTTGGACAAAGGTACAAGTGGACTGCTTGTTATAGCGAAGGTGAAGAGTACTCTTATCTTTAAGCACTCGATTCTAACATCTGTTTTTCTGGCTATCCTTTGGGACCTTATATTTTCTACAATTAGTTATCTTTATTTTGCACATCTTTTGTAGGAAGACAACTGTTACAATGGATAAATTTCACGAAGACCCTCAATTTTTCACCTATACGTAGATGTATTTCAGATATTTTCAAATTGATCAGCTAGGGGACATCTGGTATTAATAATGCTAGAAATCCTTGTACACCATCAACATGTCATTATGCAGACATGAAAACATTGACAAAAAAGAAGTCAACATGCTATGGAAGCTAATGCCAAGAATCTTCAAGTACCACAGAACAATGCTATTCATATAAAATCCGTAAGGTTGGAAATCAACATTATTCACATAAAGCAGTAATTTTGAAACAATGTGCTCAATAATCATGTGCAAATACTGGTTGCTAAAATCAATAAATGAGAAAGGACTATGACATGTAACCAAAGCTTTCATAATTTCAATAATGCCAAAAGTCAGTATTGTTCCCTTGTACTCACAACGATGGATGAAATCTCAAATAGTTTATAATATGGAACTGGTAGCACTATATTTCCACTTATCAATAGGTAACATTAGAAATTCATATATACATTAGAAGTCAATAACACAAAGCTATATACCATACTAGCCAAAGGTCCAATATCGTGAGGTTTCACTCACCAAATCCACTTATCACTGTTGGTTTACTCAATAGATCCAACAATCTCTACTAGACAAGTCCAAAAAGGGCCACTTTAACCCAAACACCAAGGATTGAAAAGGGTATTTGCACTTCTTGAAGAGTCATTCCCGATTTCCTGCTTTTCTCAATCTTATTTGTGCTGCTGTTGTTACTCTCTTCTTTCTTTTCTCTGTTTTTGCAGCAATAAGTGCCTTTTCTCTTCTCTACTTTCTTTTTCCCCCTCTAGCGTCCGGAGACTGTAACGCAGGAATCTAGATGCAAACACAAACAAGCTCACAAATACAGAGAACTCTATAATAGCCTGTAGGATTGCCATGGAACCTATGCAAATAACTTTTATGCATGCAAACAAGATTATCAGGATAATGGTGTGACAGAAACTACACAATGATAATGGAAAAATCCTAGAATGTTGATGCAATTACACAGAGATCCAATATCAAATAGCAAGGAGCAAACATGCTATCACAAATTCTAATCAGTTATTCTCAAAGATTAAGAACTCACAAATAGAGACAAGAAAGAAAGTTTGAAGTCAAACCTGTAGTGTGAGAGAGATCACACACCAATCCACAATCTCAAACTCCGGTCTGATACAAAAAGTCCAAAATCTCCCTGGAACTTGATCTTCCAAAGTAATTTGTTTCAGATCTGAACACATCAATGGATTGGGACTGGAACAACAACAAATTTGAGTGAAAAACAGATCTTAGGGGGTAGTTTTGGCGGTAAATAGGTGAAGTCTTGGCTTACAACAAACTGATAGATTTAGGGCTGAAAGAAGTAGTCAAGAATGGTTTTCTTTTGATTTCAGCTCTGAATAACTTCAGATCTGCAGCAGGACAGTAGGACAACAGTTTCAGGATCAAACAACAGTTTCAGGATGTTTGATGGTGTTTTTGGCATGGTTGAACACGGCAAAGGAGACAAAAGGGCATTAGCGATAATAATAGGATGTGGCAGCAGTATAGAAGCAAGATTAACAACAATATGAAGGTATTGTTAGGACTTAGGACTTTGATTGTGTAGAAATCAACTAGATAAAGAAGAGGAAGAAAGATGAAGCCTCACATTTCGAATGGACTCACACCATCACCAATATAGGCTAAACTCCATCATAGAGATGCAAGATATTCATGAACTTTTTTATCAGCAAAACCATGTTTTTTTCAATGACGGCAACCTTAAAAAACAAAATATAGTGTCTCAGAATTTAAAAAATTACAAAAAACACCCTTGATAAAAAGCTGTAAACCACATAAAAAATTACAGAAAATCCCAAAAAATACATATAAATAACTAATGATATTAGTCAATTAAGAATGCTAAAACAAATCAAACACAAACAAGATTTGAATAATTCTAACTCAAGTAAAGTCACTAAAATAAGAAAAGGAAACTAAGAAACCTTCTTCCTCCATGGGCCTCTCGAATAGACTTGATTCCCATCACCAATCCTCTATTTTCTTTTTCTTTCTTTCTATTTCTCTTCTTTCCTTTTTCTTCTTTTTTTTGCTCCACCTAATGTGAAATCCTACTTGCATGCCTCTAATTCTAAAGTAAGCCGATATTTCATGGACTAATTTTCATTATGAAGAGTAAAGAAGAAAAATAGAAGGAAAGAAAAGAAGAGAAATGGAAAGAAGAAAGGGACATAAAGTAAAAGCTTATTTTCATGACATGTGTAGTTATCTGATTTTATAGAATAACAACTGAAGAAAATTACTTGTTTTCATTTTAGGTGGTAACCAACTTACATGTAAACCCTATCTTCCAAGTCTGTACTACCAATTATATGGTTTTTCTTAATTATATTTGCTATATTGATTGGGTCAGAGTTTATCAACAAAATATATAAAAACCATTTAGTTTGAAAACTTGAGGTGTTACAATCCACTATGAGGTATTTCAAAGTGATTCATGGTATTTATAGTTGCAATTGAACAACACTTAATATTCTTATTCGTAGAAAGTCAGAACATTTTATAGTTGCAATGTAATGGCTCAGGTTCTGCATCCACCAACCTTGCTTATCAAGGTGTACGAAATCTACTAAATTTTCTTCTACCGAACTCAAAATACTACATTGTACTCAGTTGAATACAACCTATGTTCACCAAAACTTCTTCCATGAAGTCGTTCACATGTTGAACATTCCGACACTCGTACCGCACATTGACACTTCTTGGATACTTGTTGACACGTCTTTGACACATTTCCTACAATTTCATACACTTGTTCTTGTTACGTGCTTGAGATATTCATTAGCTCCATGTATATATCAAAGACTGTAAAGACTATAGTGAAAAATTTGTCAAAATATTGATTTGTATGAAGCTATGATCAGTTTATAGTTTCAATATAAGAGTGTAATGCATTGAATTATTCTATAGAAAGTTAAAAGGGCCATAGCTTATTCTTTGGCATAGTCATAAAAATGTGTGATAGATTATAGTTTTATCATATATGTTATCTCAATTAAATGCCTTGATTTTTAGATCCGCAGACATGTTTATGCATGTATATATTTTTGTAATTCCTCTTATCAGTTTTAGATGTTCTCTATTTTTTCTATTGTAATGTTCTCGTGTTTCAGTGTCCTGATTGAGAAATTGCCTTGTCAGTATGTGTCTGTGTCTTTGTTGTACCCATGTTCTCATTATGTTCTTAGAATAAAACACTTCAAATTTTTGTTGTAATATGAGTTGGGGAACACCCGAAGCGGAAAAAATCGTAGAAGATTGAGAGTTCACTATAAGTGGAAAGAACTACATTGATAGCAGAGTATGTTGTGATTGCAAGTGCTCAAGAGTTAAACTTTTCCTTTCTGGTTGGAAAAGAAGGGATATTTATATCTTTGGTAGATGATGTAGTGGATGCCAATATCATGGATGATTGTAATCGCAAAATTTGAATGTGCAGGATCTTCGTAACCGTCAGGATTGGGGGGGATCTCAAACAGGAAAATATGCATCTATCCATAACCACCTGCTTAATTCTAGGGGACGTAACCGACTCCCATGTATAGATATGGATTTGTTTTGATGGAATAGTTGTCGATTTGCCAAAGTACCCCTCTGTCGCGAGACATATGTTGTGATCTCAAGGAGACAAAAAAATGTCCACCACAAGAAGCATTCAAAACAATAAAAATGAGTAACTAAAAAATTCAAAAAGAATCATCGTTTACAAGTTTATAATGTGTAACATCATCTCAATGGGCTCCAATTTCCCAAATGTGCTTTAATTCCTTCACAACTAGAAGAGCTAGTTGTCGAGTTCAAAACTCTCATTGTCATTTCTTTCAATTCGAGAGTATCAGTCCCATAAAAGTTCCTCCAATTAACTAGCAAATTGAAACTTAAAATACTCAGTAACTTTAATATGTAAATAAATGTGCTGTGTACATTTATTGAAAGTTAAAAATTATACCTAGGTTGAGATTCAGATTTTTAGCTCCATTCTTTGTAAGGTCTCTCCCCAAAGACCCTCTTTGGTGTTAATAGATAGCCATTTGCTCACCGATCTTCTTCACGTTATAAGGCTCTTTGGATAAAACACATGCATGCACTCAACAAATCCATTCATGAAGATGCCGACCTTTTCAATCGCTTCCTTCTCATAATAGAAATACGGGTTCAAATAGTATCCCGCTTACCTTCACTTCCTCAGGAACCAATGAACATTCTCTACAATTTCCCCTTATTCCTGCAAAGTGCTGTTTTCCTGCACTAAATACTTGCAATCTACAAAATACTAGCTTACTAGTTATCATTCAAGTAAATTCTAACTAATTAGCTAACGATCAAGTAAATGCTAACTAACATTAAACTATTCAGGTAAATAGTAACTAACATTCAAGTTAAAAAATTTCAATTTCAAAGAACTCAATTTCAGTTCAAACTAACATTCTGCAACAATCAGCTCATTTTGAGTACGGTTCATTTGCTCAATATAATTTTTTCCCCAAAGTTCAGTTCAGCAAAGCCCAACCAACAATCAGCAAAATTCAGCAACACTAATGCACTGTTGAGGAAAATTCAGTTATTAAAAATGTAATAAAATACTCTATTTTCAGTTTAGCAAGAAGAAAAAACAAAAAAAACTGAGGATTCGATTCTACAACAAAAGTTCAGTTCTTACTTCCGTCTCTTTCCACAATTTCTTCTCAATCAGACCCAATACAACTCTTGATTCTCTTGATCATACCATCCACTAGAAGAAAAATTGCAAGAACATAAGAATCCACAAAAAAAAGAAAAAGAAAAAAACTTACCTTGCAATCATCCCACTTGAGTCAGAGGAGGAAGAAAAGTTCAGTCGGAGCTCGTCAAGGTCGGAGGAGGAAGAGAAACCCAAACGCTAGTCTTAGAATTTCTCTCGTTGTCGTTGCTCTCGCTTGACAAGTTTTTTCTTTTTTTGTTCGATCGGGAAATTGAAGAGGCAACTTTTAGGGTCAGGGGCTTAATGACGAGTTTGGGTTTTTGGGTCGGGTTAGGACCCAAACAAACCCGTTAACCTAACCCATATTTTAACCCAAAAGTTGGATTTTGGGCCCCATATACAACCCAATATGTCAGGCCGACATATGCAGTTTAACCCGCAATTGCCCCGCAATAGACCCCAAAAAGCTATTTACATTGCGAGAAGCAATGTCGTGGCGGTAAAAAATGAAATGTTGGCCGGCATTTAAAACATTGTAGTGGAAAAATGTTTCAAAAAATATTAATTTGAATGGAGCTATAATAAGTTTATATACTTTTCAATATAAGAATTGTAATACATTGAGATTCTATGGCAAGTTAAAGGGCCAAAGTTTATTCATTCTGCGAAGTCGTGAAAATGTGTGATAAGTGAAAATTTTAGCATATATATTGTCGTCGAATATTATTTTATTATTAGAGTTATTGTCATTGAATATTATTGTATTATTAGATTTCTTTACTTTTAGATGCATGTACATGTTTATTTATGTATATATTTATGAATTTCCTCTTATTGTTTGTATATGTTCTCTATATGTTATATTGTAATGTTGCCGTGTCCTTCTGTCCTACTTAAGGAATTGTTGTGTCACATGTCTATGTCCCTCTAATACCCATTTCTTGTTCTGTTCATGTTCATAGAATACAACACTTCATTTTTAATGTAATATGAGTTGGAACATGCAATTTGAAAATTATACTGGAATTTGTCATTCAAATAATAAAGCTACTGAAAATTTCTTCTTTATCAGATTATACCTAATTCTGTAATAAATTATACCATGATACTATTTTGATAGAAGGGAAATCAATATGAAGATAATGCCCATTTTCGACTTAGGTAAAATAACAATGTTACCTTGCTTAACTCAAAGGATCAATTTAAGGTTTTATGAATTTATAGAAATCTCTTAATAATCCTTATTTCCCAATCAACTGATTATAGTGGAAAAATGTTTCAAATATTGATTTGTATGACGATATGATAAGTTTTAGATTCTTTTCAATGTAAGAAATGCAATACATTGTGTTATTCTTGATGCATTCTCAACTCTGCAGTTTATGTGCAGAGAGATCTATCAGTTGGGGACTGGATCGCTCCGGCGATCCCCTCCAATGCTCAAGTCAGTCTTCAGTCTTAGAGAAGAAAGAAAAAAATAACTGAGACTAATAAGAAGATACCGCTGGTGAAGGTTTGGAACCCTATTCATAGGGCAAGAGTTACCTGGAAGGACATTCGAGAGACCTCACAATGTCATCATTACTAGACAACAAGGTTTCTGTCTTTTGAGAGTTACAGTAGGATGTGATCAGGTAGCTAAGATCAGCTCTATTAGATAGATCTTTTCTTTAGTTTCGATTATAGCCCAAGACCATAAAAATGGACATCATATGAGGAAGATATTACATGAATAAGTCAAAGGTATCAGTCTGTCCAGACCCTATCCGAACTTACAGGCTGCTGAATCCTACTCTGAGTAGGATCTCGAGTCCTAGTTTGGCAGGACGCCCCAATACTCTTACAACTCTGAGTCTAGATATGAAAATACTTGGTATATGGTTCAAAGATGCTCATTATCTTTGCTCAAACAGCTGGATGCTTGTTGTCGAATATATCATATAAGCTTACATGATATTATTATTATCATTGCCCCCAACTTTCAAGTTCGGACAAGAATTGTTCGAGCTAAGAAAGTAGATTTTTGACTTCTTAATCAAAGATCAATACTACTTCTTAATCAAAGATCAATACTATAAATTGTCCCTCAATTTCGGGTTCAAGCAAGAAGTGTTCAAATGAAGGAAGTAGCTCTAGACTCCTAGATCATGAAGTTAATACCATCAATTGCCACCCCCCCCCCCCCCCCCCCCCCCCACACACACACACACACACATTCGAGTTAGAACAAGAAGTGGTCGAACAAAGGGGCAACAAACGAAATCCTCAATTTGAAGATAATCGCCACATCACTATTATAGAAGAGCAGGGAAAATGTTTGATCACAGTAGTCATCATCCTATTAGTAGAATGCTAGAGATGCGGTTGCTCGACCAAGAACATTGAAGATGCTTCCCGGAGAATGTTAGAGATTATATGTAGCATGATTGATCATAGAGTGTCGTGACAAATTGAAGAGAAAATGTTAGCAAATAAATTTCATTATCACCCATGGCTTTTATTGTTCTCCTTTAAAGTTTATCACTCTTTCCTTCTTTTGAAAGATCAAGGTTGTAGTTTTTTCCCCAAGTTTTCAATCGGAGAAAGCATTTTCGATATCATTTGTTCTTTAGGTCTTACTCCATATACTCGCAGTGTAAGCAATTTCTTTGATTCTTTCTCACAAGAACTTCACAAATCAGTCTCCTAAACTTCACAAATCTCATTGACACAAGCGAATTGTTTGATCGTCAGAACAAAAAAAAAGATTGTCGGAAATCAAAATCCTTGAAACGAGAGAGGATTTATCATAGCAAGAAAGATTTGAGGAGTGAGAGTCCTCAAAACGTTGAGAGGGTCGACCAAACCAAAGGGAATTCACGAAAGTCACAGTCCGCGAAATGAGAGAAAGGGTCATTCATTGATGCTCATTCGAAAGATTGAAAATTGTCTTTTTGCAAACCAATAAGGAGAAACATGAGGCAATAATAGATAAATGAAAGGAGTCTAATGCTGCTTCATATTCTCACTTACAAGAGAAGAAAACCTCTTCAAAAGGAGCCTCAGTAGAGGCGTCATCAAAGAGCATCAACTCAAACTAGCGAGATACTTTTGTTATTTATCATTTCATCGAGTCAATGACCTCCTCTGGATGAATGTCAGCTCAAAGAGATGTTAGTTTTTTTTTATCACCATTCAAGGTAATAGTTGTTTGAAGAGGTATCGGGAACTCGCACTCCAGGATCTCTTCAGAGAGGGGAGTCGGAGACTTTGGAAGCGACTTCTTTTGGTCTGCTTTGGAGCTATAGTTTAACCTCTTCAATCCGTCTTTGAATCAACTCATTAAGGGCTCGGATGTCGGGAGATTCTTCGATTTTTTCTGAAGTCTGACGATGATAAGCTTTTGCTTGGAAACGAGGTGAATAGGCCTCGTTGTTGGGGTAGTCGTCGTGGAGGGAGAACTTCGACCTGGGTCGTCTCAGGTTCATGATGGGACCATTGGTCCAAGCTTCTCTGATTCTAGGCTTGCTTTCTGGCTGCATTTGTTCCTGGGCTCTCTAGAGGGTGGCGATCTGCGCCTGGAGCTAGTCGCTGAGCTGTTTCAGCGCTTCTTGCTCATGGGCGGCTCTCTTTGCGATCAAGGCCGCTTACTTTTGGTCGCGATCTGACTGGGTTTGCTACTCCTTCATTTGCTCTTTCATGTTGGCAAGCATCTGAAGGATCTGACCTTCGAGTAACGATGTTTGTCGGATGTTGACGGCTGCCCCCTGAGGTGAGGATGAGCCAGTATCCTCAGTAGCATGCTGTTGATCGACGGCAGGCAGGAGACTATCCCCGACAACATTGTTGGCCTTGCCCCTCGATGGGACACTGTTGTGGGTGATGATTTGCTTTCTTGGGGCCTGCGATACTAGTGAAGAGGCTTTTTGTAACGCCCCGATCCTAAAGATACGGAGTCGTTATGGCGACGTATATACGCGTGGATAATACCCCACGTATATACGCTAAGTCTAAGTTGTAACCCGAACAAGCTATGAATCGGAAGCATAATGATCAAAGAACACTGCAATAATACATATAAGACTACACCTGATAGCAATGAATAACAGGAAGAAAATGACGGCTGAATAGAAATCAAAAGTGATATACAGGAATCAAAGAATAATAACAAGAATAAAATGCAAGTATATCAGAATCAAAGGAAGAGAGTCCAGCTCCTTGCATTACGGACGTCCCAACGAACACCTGCACAAAGGAAACCAACCGTCCAATATCTGGACGTGCAAATCCAGGGTCGTCAGAACGCGACCATAATGAGTGTGTGTAAAGGGGAAACAGCTCGTGCAGAAGAAACCATGTGCATATATATAATAGTAAGATCAACTGCAGATATAAAAAGACTGAATAACATGATAAACACTGAATAACACCCAGTATGTAAAACAAGGTAACTAACATAACTGTAAACAACACTAACGTTATGGTGTGAACCTAGCATGTCACTAGTTGTAATACAATCCAGTCATGGTTATGGTCATGTGTCTATCACAGTGATACAAATGTACAGTCAGGTGATTAATGCCAGTCACAATACATTAACAGTTCATTATTATTTATTACGTCAGCGAACACTAATTGCCACCTGTAATAGACGCATCCCATACTATGCTTACTACATGTGTCAATCAGGGTCCTAGTTATTGAAATCATGGAAGAGACTTTGTTCATGCTTTAGGTGGGTTCCGTACATACCCGGAACCACGGCCCAATCACCTGGCGCTGAACCAGGTCCTACCGCTAGGTAATCAATAACAATAACAATAACAATGTGTCAATAATAATGACAACAATGAACAATACGGGATGTCAGTCATCCCCCGGAACCCTGCAGTGGAACCGTATCTCGCTGCGCAACCTGTATCCTAGGTCCACCCAAAATACAGACGCTGTCTCCTCCATCAATTTTTCCAATCCCAGTGTAAGTTGTCAATTTACATTATTATTATTCAATTCAGTTAAATCAGTCAATGTATATTATTATTTATAACAATCAATATCCATGTCATGTGAATTACTGGGACGGTATAGTAACAGTAACAATATCAATGTGACAATGACAATATGAACAGTATTACCGTATAAACGGTAGAACAATATAACAATGAAAGTGTTACGGTCCAACAATATTTTCCCAGTAACTTTCAATAACATGGATTTATACAATAACAGTAGATAATACTCAATAGCCAGTCTCATCTAGAACTGATGGATATCTCATATGCCTGTACTGCATATAACAATAGTCGATATACATCTCTACCAACTCATATAAGCTCTGAAGTTACATATCTTATGATCACCAACAAACAGTCTCGCCAATAACTGATAAACTAATAACTGATATCTGGTAACTCCGAAGTACAACATCACTGATATCAAATAGATCGCTATCACCGTAACTCATCTCTACGAATCAAGTAATCAATAACCATATCAATATCTGAATAAGTCATCACCCATAAAAGAATATCAAATCTGGAAAGTCCTCTACATAAAATATATTCAGCTCATCTTAATGCATATCAGGTTTAACCATAAAGAATGTAAATCCAATATCATCTATAACACAAGTTCAGTCCAACTCCGAATAAGTTCATGTACCAATCCAGTAGTCATAATCTTTTAGTAAGGTAAGTTCACATCCAATATGTCCTCGATCAACTGCAATGTAGAATATCAACTTCTAATACCAAACATCAATGACATATCATTTGACAGATCCCAAATGCCAACAATGTCCATCTCATCTCAATATCAGTCAGGCTCCAATAAAAGGAATATAGATTCTGGATAACTTCTAACTCATGATCGATTTAAGGCACAACTCACTAATCCAGTCATATCTGATATGTCCTCAAATACTCAACTAAATAAGTCATGTCCAATTACAGATCATCATTCAATGCAAATAACATAAGTCCCAGATCAATCCAAAGTCATTACAACCAATTCATATTCCAATAGTTCTATAATCATCTTGTTCCAATACACATCGAGTAATCAGATGCAATAGTTGTTGTTCTAACATATGACCATAATCAGTACTAGTCTACTCACTCTGACAAACTATATCTGATTCATAAGGCTACACAGTACCTTTTTCTATTAAGATCAATTATGATATCCCCACACGACAATATATCCTGTACATGCAGCTAAGATCTATCATGATCGAATCATTATCACCAATATATATCTCTAGAGGTCACCTACAATCCATCCATATCCATCACATAACCCAAGGTTAATGTCTACAATCCAATAAAGGGGCTACACCAATCTGACAGGTCAACATTAGTCGACTAGGTCAAGTGGATAGGTCGACTAATCCAACTACTAGTCGACTATAAAGGTGTCCAAGTCGACCAGCAGAGAAATACAGAGACTCAACACTTATTCTGGAAGCTATACTAGTCGACTAGGGACTGGGGTTAGTCGACTAACAGAGGTGTTAGTCGACTAATAACATAGGCAAGTCGACTAACCAAGCTCTGTCAATCCGAATCAGAGGTACACTGAAACCTAATCTCCCACACAATAAAATATGTATATGTAACCTCTCTTGCACATATCAACATACACGATGTCCACATTATTCTATGTACACAATTAAATCAAAATATAATCAATTACATATAAAGAAACGGAACCGAAAGGAGTAAACACTCACCTTGGGGAATCTGCGCGTTACCGGGCGAGTCGCCGTTACGGTCGCCGTGGCGCCGCTCTTCGCTGTCGGACTGCATAGGGCGGTAGCCAGGGTCCTGGGGAAGACCTGGCTGCAATCTGGGGATCTCGCGCTCGCCGGAAGGGCCTGGAATCGCCGCTCGCCCGCTGCTTGTGCTGCTGGTCTGAATCTGGATCTGCTGTGCGCGTCGCCGGGCGAGTCGCTGCCATGGTCACTGTGGTGCGGTTCCTCGCCAACGGACTGCATAGGGGGGGTGGCCAAGATGCTGGAGAAGGCCACCGTGCCGGTCTCCGACGACGACTTGGCGTGGATTAGGAGAACTCGCTGCTCGCCCGGGGAAGATGGGGGCGGTCTGGATGGTGCACGGCTGTCCTTGTTGTTGTTGTCGCTGTTGATGGTCCGGATCTCACCAAACAAATCCAAAATGCTGTAACACGAAACCAATACATACAAATAATTATAAATACACGCTAAACACCCACACGTGCATACGAACATATACACGTACACATACATATACACGTATACAAGCATACACATACATACATACATGCATACTTAAATAAATGCCAACACATATTATTATAAGTACATACACTTAATTAAATGGCATACCCATCTACACAAATAAATAGGAACACATGCATATAAATCATGCATACATATACATGATTATACATAAGCACATGCATGCATCCAAATTAATAATTATACCTATACATTAATTAATTTAATCCAAACATATCCAATTTAATTAAGTCCCATTTATTAATCACTAAATATACACATAAATGATTAAATAATAAATTCATGCATAAATATATACCATGCATAAATATTCAAATTAATAAATACCTATTATTAATTATAAATATCTATACATTAATTAAATTCCACCCATGCATTTTACTAATATATATATATATATATATACATACATACATGCATGTACTTAATTAAATAACATACACTTAATTAAATTAAATGACCACCCATCCACATAAATAAATAGTAACCATGCATATAAGTTAAGATACATTACTATACATTATATAAAACACCTAAATATATAATTAACATGAAATGGAAGAGAAATGAAGTGGGAGAAGGAAAGTAACTCACCTAATAATGTGGTGATTTGCGGCGCACCGACGGAGGCTCCGACGGAGGCGTACGGGGCCGCGGAGGGTGTCGTTGGATAGAGCAACTCGCCGTGAAGGGCGTGGGAGCGTTCGCACTCGCCTACGATGATCCACGACGATCCACGGAGAGCCGGAAAAGGGGTTCGGACATTGGGACATTGGGGCCACTCTCTACATGCATGATGGAATTGATTTGCTTTAAAGTGCACGCATCATGCACCTCACTCTCCAAACACTCACGCACTGCACAAAGATACATGAACTCACACAATTAATCATATTTAATTAAAACATACACAACATAATAGATAATTCAACATCATACAACATGAAATACTTATGTATAAAATGAAAGGAGGGAAAAACTGAGATGGGGGGGCACTCACACCTGCAGGGCTGCTCGGTTGGTTGGGCATGGGGATGATCCCGAGCTTGCGTGCGCTGAAGGAAGAAGGGAGTGTTGTGCCAAGGGAAGAGAGCCACGACTGTGATGGCCTGGGGTTGCGTTTGGGTATGGATGGGAGGAGGCAAAGGTGGGGTGTGGCTGTTGATGGGTAGGACAGCCAACAGAGCCCGATTTGTGGGGGGTTCTTAGCCTGGGAGTGTGCAGCTGGGTTGCCAGGAAGGATGCAGGCACTGGTTGAGGGCCGGGGAGGAGAGCGGAGGAGGCCGGCCTGGGCCTTGCTGGTGGCGCCTGGTGATGGCCGGCGGAGCCAGCAGAGGGAGGCAAGGGCTGCTGGGGGTTGGTGCGGATCTCGCCGGAGACGAGAGGGAGGTGCTCCGGTGGTGACTGTGCAAGGATCTGTGCTGCCGTTGCCGCTGCTGCTGCGGGTTGTTTGCTCGCGCCGGGAGAGGAAGAGGAGATCGCGGCGCGCCGGGGCTTCGTGCTTGGGGTCTCGCCAAGGTGAAGAGGTGGGGCGGCTGTGAGTTTGAGGAAGTGTAGGGATTAGGTTTAGAATTAGGATTAGGATGATATATAGGGTTAATGGGTATTGGGTGTGAATCTATTATTTAATAGGTTGGTGGGTTTGGGTATAGATAGATAATGGGTAATGAAAACGGGTTTGGATACGGGTAATGAGTATGGGTAGTAGGTAGGATTAGGAATCCAATAGATTAATGGGTTGGATTGGGCTTGACTAATGGGTTTGGACTAAAAAGATAATAGGTAGGAACAAGGATATAAGGATCATAGGCTCATGGGTAAGGAAATATGGAAAAGAATAGGAAATAATAAAGGTAGTAATAATAATAAGAATAATGATAATAATAATAGGTAATAATAATAATACCTAATAATGCTAAATATACATATAAGGCCAAATTACCATTTCTCATCTTAAAATAATTTGCTTATTTAATATAATAATAATTACAAGAAGAAGTAATAAATTACTTTAAATTGATAATCTTAATAAAATATTAGTAGAGCAGAATAAATGCTGTAGGAAAATAAAAATACAGTATTACTAATTAGGGATATTACACTTTTGTAGAAAGTTTTGGGTTGAATAGGAAGGAGATCTTGAGTATAGAGTCAGAGCTCTCACGAAAACACCCGTTTGTGTGGATAAAAATGGCGTACCGTGGATCAAACCCACACAAGTGATTTGAGGCGCTCCCTGGATAATACTGGTCTGAGCACACAACGAAAAAATATCTTTCAGGTTAGGAGCACCGGTGTGTTGCTGGCCTTAGACTCTCAAGTTTGAGAATCAGTAGGTAGAATGGAATGAAAACCGATAGAGGACAACTGCCGAGGTAGTGTATGGATGTGCCGCACAGAGGACAACTGCGGGCCTGGTAGGAAGAACTAGCAGAGGTGCATAGTGCAGTGGATGGAAGGACCGCACAGAGGATAACTAACTGCGGGTGTATTGGTGTGTTGGCAAAGGATAACTGCCTAGTGTGGTGTGTGATGTGTGTTCAGAGGATTATGGAAGCGATCCCTTCTCTTAAGAGAAGAATCATATATACCTAACATAGATGCTCTGGTGTGGAGGTGGAATTGACGGGCCGCTGGAGCTGTACATCTACACTGCTGAATTTGTTGTAACAACTGTGATCATTGGTGCTGGTTGGTGGGATTACATGCCGAGAAATCTGTCACTGTCCATAACTACTCGCATTGATAGAGGCGTTACACGTTATGATTGTGAGAGAGGAAGACGTTGCATACGTATCGGCGGAGATCATGGACGATATGTTTTGGAGCTTCAGGTTCGGAGTTGGGACCTTCGGGACAGAGAAGACCTTGAGGTGGTAAAGACATCGGGGAGGCAAAAGTCTCAGAATGGTGGAATTCAGCTTCGGGATGGAAGGATCTTCAGGACAGAGGATGACTTCGGAAAGGATGGATTTGGCGGAGGCTCCGGGATGGACTCCGAGAGTTGTAGATTTCTCGTAGAAGCTCTTGGTAATTAGGACATGTGTCATCATGTTGTTGAGCACCACTACAAATACATTGAGTTATTCTATAGAAAGTTGAGGGGTCAAAGCTTATTCTTTTGGGAAAGTCCTTAAAATATATGAATAAAATAAAATTTTAGCATATATGTTATCTGCAAGTATTATTGTATTATTAGATTTATTGATTTATAGATGCACAAACATTTTATGTCTATATATATATATATTTATGAATCTCTACTTATTATTTGTAGATATTCTCTCTATGTTCTAGTGTAATTTTTGTCATGTCCTTGTGTCCTATATCTTAAGAAATTGTCGTGTCACATGTCTGTGTCCCTATCGTACTCTGTCTAGGTTCTCTATATGTTTTTAGAATACATCACTTCAGAGTTTTAATGTAATGAGTTGGAACATGCAAGTTGAAAATTATATCGGAAATTGTAGTACAAATGATAAAGCTAATTGAAAATTTCTTCTATATCAGACTTAACTGAAATCTGAATAAATTACCATGAAATCATGATGATAGAAGGGAAATCAATATGAGGATAATGCTTATCTTCAAGTTAGGTAAGTAACAATTTTATCTTAACTCCAAAGGACCAATTTAAGGTTTTATCGAACTCTCAGAAATCTCTTAATAATTCCTACCTATGTCCGAACAACTAATTTATGCTTTTATGTAAATTATACATGCTTGAGATATTCATTTAGCTTCATATATATCAAAGACTAAGTGGAAAAATGTGTCAAAATATTGATTTGTGTAAAGATATGATAAATTTAGATACTTATCAATATAAGAAACACAATACATGAGTTACTCTGTATATAGGTAAAAGGCCAAAGCTTATTACTTTTGCAAAGTCATAAAATAAGTTCAAATTTTAGCATATAGGTTATCGTCAAATATTATTGTCTTATTATATGTGTTGATTTTTAGATTCATGGACATGGTTATGGATGTATATATTTATGCACTTCCTCTTATCGTTTCTACTTGTTCTTTGTATGTTGTAGTGTAATATTTTCGTGTCCCCGTATCCTACAATGTAAGTAGTTTTTGTGTCACTCGTCCGTGTCCTTGTGGTACTCGTGTGCATCTTCTCTATATTTTTTAGAATACAACACTTAAGATTTTCTATGTAATATAAGGTGGAACACACAATTTGAAACTTATACCAAAATTTGTAATATAAATGATAAAGATACTGAAAATTTCTTCTATATCAATTTTTTACCTAAATCGGAAAATAAATTACCCTATGAAACTAATTTGATACTAGGGAACTGAATATGAGGATAATGCCTGTCTTCAATTTACGTAAAATACTAACAATGTTATCTTGCTTAACTCTAAAGGACCAATTTAAGGTTTCGTCGAACCCACAAAATCTCTTAATAATCCTAACCTATTTCCCAATCAAATAATTTATGCATGTAAGACATTACATGCTTGAAGTATTCATTTAGCTTCATGTATGCGGCAAAAACTATAGTTAAAAAATGTGTAAATATTTATTTGCATGAAGCTATGATAAGTTTAGATATTTTTCTATATAAGAAGTATAATGCATTGAGTTATTCCATAGAAAGTTAAAGGGCCATAGCTTATTCTGTTTGATAAGTCTTAGAAATGCGTGATATGTTAAAATTTTGCGTATATGTCGAACATTATTGTATTATTAGATGTCAAGATTTTAGATGGATGGACATTTTTATGTATGTATATGTTTTTGTACTACTACATGTTCTCTATATGTTTCTAGTGTAATGTTGTCGTGTCTCCGTGTCCTACTTCTTAAGAAATTGCTGTATCACGTGGCCATATCCTTGTCTTACTTGTGTCTGTGTTTTCTATATGTTCTTAGAATACACCCATTTCAGATTTTCATTTTATATTACAATAATAAGGTGGAACTTGCAATTTGAAAATTATATTAGAATTTGTAATACAAATGATAAAGCCACTGAAATATCTTCTTTATCATATTTTACATAAATCTGAAATATTTAATCTCTTGAAACCATTTTTATAGAAGGGAAATCAATATGAGGATAATGCTCATCTTCGATTTATGTAAATTAACAATGTTATCTTACTTGACTCAAAAGTACCATTTAATATTTTATCGAACTCAAAAAATCTCTTAATAATCCCAACTTATTTCCTAATCAACTGATTTATGGTTTTTATGCAAACTAGTTATTTTGTTATCTGCGAATCATATGCAACATAACGCATATCAATTTCTAGTAATCCGAGGTGAAGTATTACTGATATTGGTTTATGCGAAAACATCATATTAATTCAAAGGATAACACACTTAACACAAATGCATAAAACCATTCCAGATATATTCCTAATCAATTCAAAGATTTATTGTTAGAAGAAAAACAATATCATTGTAACTATACTCTTGTTATATATTTTATTCACATAAAAAAATATAGTATGCTATGCACAACATCGTGGAATAAAAATATACCTCTTGTTGTTGGAGAGTCCCTTCCTAATTTAGTGCTTTGTTTTTTTTTCTTTTTTCTTTTGTTGAGTTCAGACCTCAAATTTTAGAGTTTCACTAGTTTGATCTTTGTGAGAAACTCCTAACTATTTTTTATTTTACTGATTATAGCTTCTTCAAAAAATTATCGTATGTTTTCATCTACCTAAGATTTATCCAAAACCTGATGTGTTACATAATTGTAGTTAGTCAAATTGATACATGTATTAAACCCAAATGGAATTCATTCTACTATGATTAGCCAAATTCCCCATATGCTTTTAGTTTTGAAAAATGTGTTTATCCCATGGATTAACCCCAATTTTTTTCTCCCACTTCACATAATTGTGTTGCTCTCTTGGGTCGCAACAAAAAGCCAAAACCCTCTAAATTTGCTTTACCCACAGCAATCCTTTCGATTCAAATGCATCATTCGAAGAAAATTCAGTCCAAACTTCATAATGCACTTTGTGGTTTACATGCAGGCATACAAATCCTTCTAGTTCAAATCCAAAGATGGTATTCAAATTGCACATCCGTTCCATTATCTTTCTGTCTGTAACATTTAGAATACCTTAAAACTAGAATGTGAATTATTTTTACTTTTCTTGTCCATGCATCACAAGTGGCCTGTTGAAAATAGATATTCAAGAAAGCCATGGTTTGGAGCAATCTGAACCATACGATAATGATCTAAACACTTTGAAATTCTTGCACGCTAATTCTTCTTGAGTTTTGAACATCCTAGGTTACGTGTATATATTGCAATTAAGAACTTTCCAGCATATCTGCCTATTTGTTTTCTCTCCTCACCCCCACCCCCCCTTAAAAAAAAAAATAAAAAAAAAAAATAAAAAAAACCACCACAACCACCACCATCTTTTACCGGTAACATTGCAACACATAATGTGGATTCAATTAACAAAGCCAAATGAAAGATTTTCCCAATTTGCCCATTAACGTAGTTGAGAACATTTTTAATATGGCATCTTACTATTCGGCATAGGATGTTAGACACACAAAATGCATGGTCTTTATTATTGAAGAAGTTTATGAATTTGGGAAACTAGAGGGATGCTTACCTCACCTGTCAGCTCTTAACTATAATTTATGCTAACTAGAACTTTGCACAACCCACTGGACAACTTATATTTCTTGAACCTCCCCCTCTCAAGATGGACATATACATCGTACATACCTGTAGATAAATACATATGAATTGCATTTGTGATCCCCCAAGAGGTTTTGTTAACAAACCAACTAATTGATTAACTTGGGATACATGTTGAAGTATTGATAATTTATCATCCGCCATCTTATGACGAACAAGATGACAATCTGCCTCCATGTACTTGGTGTGCCTATGAAATACAAGATTCTTTGCAATATGAATGTCTTTCTTGTTATCATAATATGGTCTTAGAGGAGAGGTAGGTGAAAGATGAAGGCCGCTAAAAAGATTTTGCACCCAAGCTCGCACTTGATGTTGGGCGTGACTTGATATTCAGACAAAACACTGGATCTAGAACTATACCTTGCTTCTTTTTCTTCTATGAACAAGGTTTCTTCCAAAAAATACATAGTAACCCATAGTGGACCTTGTGTGTGTTGGTCTTTCCCAATTTGCATCAGAAAAGCCTGTGATATGGTCATGCCACACTGACATAGGAATCTCTCTTTGGTGCATGCTTTAAATACTGAAGTATCCAAAACACAATATTCCGATGACTTGTCCGTGAGGCAGACATGAATTGAGTCAATGTTGTGATATCTGCTCAGATCATTGGTAGATAATTTAGCTTTCCCATAATTCTCGTGTACAACCCTAGATTATCCAAAGGCTCCCCTGATCCAATAGTAACTCGGAGCTTGAATCCATAGGGCATCACTGGCCTACACCCAAAAGCATTGGCCTTCAGACAACATATCCAATACATACTTCTAAGAAAGAATTTTTTTTTTTTCGTTTGAATAAGGTGAGTGAATTAGACGAAGAGAAGAGGAGAAAGGACACACTGGTTCGGGCTTTAGGGCAAAAGTGGAGGAGGCACGGGTGGATTCGAAAGGAGAGGGGTGGCTTGAGATGACAAGGCCCGCAGGGTGCTGGTGGGTCGATGGGGGTGCGAGAAGGCCAATGAGGTTTGGGGAGTGTTGGGTCAATTCAGTTTATGTGGTGAAGGAAGAAAGAAGAAGAAACGGCATGGATGGGGCTTCAGTAGAAAAGAAAAGGGAAAGGAAAAAAAATAGGGATGTTTCATGCACACATCTTTTATTTCCGTCCCAAACACATATTTTTATTCAATATCCCAAACACATCTTTTAATTTTGATCCATGCACACATCCTTAATTTCCGTCCAATAATGCTATTCTAAATGCCCTTTTTACTTGATCTACATGAAAATGAAGCTAGCTTCGTCAAGGATTGAATTGCAATTTTTATTTCCCCAATAACAGGAGGAGCATTCTCATTCACATTTAGCGGAGCAGTTCAAGCAGCACTCCATCCATCGGTTGTACATTAGTCTTACTTCTGGAATCCCTTCCCCAGGTTCTGGACGGATTGTGATCCCAATTGCTCGTGATTCTAGTAATAGGATCCGCATGGCTGCTGTTCCTGCACTGAAGAACAGTAAACATGCACGCTATGCTGCTAGTAGGTGATTCATATTCTTTCTTTTAATGCACATATTTCCGTTTTATATTCAAACAAAAAGGGTTGTTCCTAGTTTGTTTTAGTGCACATTCTTTCTTTTATGCACATGGATAGGTAGATGTCTCACTTGTAAAAGTTTTAGCAGCTTTTTCTTTTTTTGCTGCTATAGTTTTACCAGCTTTCTGAATGCGAAAAGAAGAAATAATCAATAGCAAGTAGGTTCAACAAACTTTCTTCTACATTTTGCAAGTTTGTACAGAAGAAAACTTCCAAGGAAATTACTATTATCTTGTCATTGTTGATGTTCCAAAGGATATCTTTTCTGAAGCACTGCAATAGAATATCATTGTTCTTGTTAAAATAGATGTTTTTTAACTATTGAAGGCTTTTTTGAATTTAAAAATGAAAACAGAAATTGTATCATTTTTAGGTGGGTATGATTAGCCTGTGCCTGATCACATGTACAGCTTTTGCAATTGTAGTAGCAATCTCATTAAGTGTGCTATTATAGTTATACATCAAATATTGAAGTAAGCAAACTTCCAATTTCTAAACATCAAATACAGAAGTTCACGAACGTATCCCATGCCATGTAGTAGGCAGTAAGATCTGAACATAGGATACCAGGGAGCAATTAACTTCGAGAGGAGCAATTCATACACGCCTTTCAAATGATTTTTTTTTATTTTTATTGGGGTCTCCCTATGCCTATTACTGGATTCTATGCATCCATGATTTATGTCAACTAATTAATAATGTAAAGTAGCAGAAAGTAATCAACATTCAACAATCCGAGAATGAGTCAATGACTTCCATTCATGATATTGACAAGGAGCATCCAAACGTAGTTTGGGTTTTAACTTTAATTCAGAAAAAAATGACAAGTCCAGGGAAAATTCTAAAACAACATATCCTTTACAAATTCACTATAAACTATGCGCACTCAATATCATGAGCAAAAGAAGTTATGTCTCCATTCAAGAGGCAAGTAGACTGTCACACATGCTCATCAAGAAATGAACTTAAAAAAATTCCTACTCAGCACTTCAAAATTATCCATGTACAAATCATCCAACTGACATAATTTTCTAAATGCACAAGGCAGTTTCACAATCAAATCCATCAAACCCAAAAGTTCTCGCTAAACAATCAAAATGCTGATCAAAAACTAATTTTCATCAGACATCCAAGGCAATGAGAAGAAGTGAAGGATTAAGAACCACTGGCACCATCAGACTCCTATCAAGCAAGCGAAGGAAGCGAGAGAGGATGTAGAAAGGCAACACGAGCGAGTGAGAAAGATGGAAAGGGATGGGACATGACTGCAAGCGGAGAGACAACATGCAACATGAGAAAGGAGGAAACACAGAGAAATACAAACACCCATGTAATTATATAATGAAGTTTTTTTTTTGTGTGATGGAAATTTGGACATATAAATAATTAACAGACCCAAAAGGAAAACATCGGAATACCTACATGTGACAGCCCCACGGATAATTGATGAACATGGAAGTAAAATAAATAGTAATCGATTCCCAACTCTGACTCCTGTGATCTAACACCTATTTATAAGAAACCTCATCGAAATTAAATAAATAAGATCAACTTAATCTCTAAACTCATCAAATCACAACAAAATAAATAACTAATTTGGCTAGTTACAAACCAACTAATCAAGTCTAATTTTCTAGCCTTTTCTTGATTTGTCCCTTGGCAGGCTGTTGGGCTGAATATTCCATTTCCAAGTTGGTCTGTGATGAGGAGGCTTATATGCTGTTTTGTTAAAAATAAGAGAGAACCTTTTACTCGCCATGGAGAAAACTTTCATCTTTTAACTAAATTGATATGAGTCAACTATTGTTTATGTGGATCCTTGAAGTGATAGCTCACTGATGATCAGATATACTGCTGAGTTTCTCATGCCATCACTTTTAAATCAGCTGTCACTCGCCCAATCTGTAAACCCTTATTGTTGCCTTTTACTTTATGCAAACGACATTTAGGATTGTACTTCTAATATAATTAGATACTTCATCATGCCTGAGAAAATTACAATTGCCTGGTATAACCGTATAAGTGCTTGCTTCTCTATTGTAACATTCATTGAGTGTCATGGTGATGATTGTATGCTTGGAGGCAATTGTATTAACAAGTTTCACAAGTTTTTACTTTGTGTAGGTCAATTCTAGTTATTTAGTTTAGCAATCTTTATTGTACCTCTAGATTCTTCACATTGATGCCATCACTGGAACACATTAGACAATACTACTTCAGTACTATTATTAGTTAGCAACATGGAGTTATCAAAAGTTAGTTTCATACTCTGCTGATTTTGCTTTGTGGTATGATTTTGCCATCAATAAATAGGTTAGAATCTTCTAGGTATCAGCTTAGAATCAGGTGGTTATTCAGTAAAGTATTAATCTTATTATGTAGTAAGTCATGAAATGTTTGTTTCCTACTACGCTAATGATGAGGACATGACATCAGCGCATCCGAAGAGGAGATACGATCACGTGTATCAGCGCAGGAGGCGTCGAGCTGCATCTATTTGGATTTAAGCAAGATTATGTTTTTAGCTGGAGTCTGTACTTTCTTTTTTAGTAATATTTACTCTTGTTTATTTTCAGTGTTTTAGTACCACATCGGTTGTGTGGGAAAACTCCAGTTATTGTAAGCCTATTTATTGGTTTTGATTTAAATAAATAGGCAATGCACTCTTTTCATGAAAACAAATCGTGGATTTTCAGTTATAAAAATATCCTTTGGATTTGAATGTGAAATTCATTTTCATTAAGGATTAGAGTGTGAAACTTTTTCCTAATTGCCTTTATCTTATCTCCATCTCAATTTCAGATTTCAATTACAAAGCCTATCCTTTATCCACTTACATAACTTCAAACCCATTATAAAATTCCAATCACAATCCAATCCACAAAGCCAAAATTGATTACAATTTTAATTTTACAAATCCCCATTGTTCTCTTCTTTCCTGCTCCGCACTCACGGTCGCCAACAACCCAAGCCAACCTTCATCAATTCACAGATGCCTTTCACTGGTGCAAGCACAAACCCACTTCTCCATCCACATGCTTCCCCTCCCCTCTTCCCATGTGCGGATCATGGTTCAAAGTCTCGATCTCGACCGCCGACTCGGCCGGCACCGAGACGGATCGGTCTCGCCGACTCGGATCGGACTCGGACGATACGCGCAATACGCTACATAGAACACTAAAAAAATTGTGAAAAATCATGACAAATCATAAAAAAATGTAGACATCGAATTCATGTATCACATATTTAAAACATATCACCTAGCACACAAAATATAAAGTGAAAGCATAAATACAAGCGTCGTCAGTAGAAACATATCAAAAACATGTAATGCATAATATAGTAAATTGCACAAAATAATTCATAAGTACCTACTAATATAGTTATTTTCACATTGAATTGCGAGGAGACAAAATCATCATTATCATTATTCTCGCGATAAGTATAAAAATCTGGTGTATAGTTTCTATATGGATAATAATATGTTTGTGGGTGAGATCCTGTAGGTTGAGATGATTGGCCAGAGGATCCAGCATTAGAGTAATATGGCAGTAGGAGTTTTGCAATATCAGCTCCATGGTGATAATACCCAAACCCTCAATATTCAGTGCTAGTAATAGATATTCACCAGTGCTAGAATAATCAGTGCTAGAATGTTGGCCAGATGTCAAACCTACCCCCTGTAAATGGCCTTCAAGACTATGATGATCATGTAAGAAGTTAAAATGTCCACTCGAATAATCATCGCTAGAACTGAAATCAACCAACCGATCCAAATGCCTTCGCTGTTACGAAATCCCGATTGGCCTTCAAGATCTGTATCTTGTGTGGCATAATATTCTGAATCCCATGTCATAGCACCATCTCGTTAGCTTCCACCAACACCATGAGTCTCTTCATCATTACCACCGTTACCGCCATCATCGCCGTTATCGTCACCACCGTCACCGTCATTACCGCCATCACCATCGTCATCGTCATAACACCATCACCGCTACTTTCGTCACTATGACGAATACCTTCATCCAATCAACTTAAGTCATCTGGTGGTAACATCGGTTGTTCTCCCTCCCGAACTCACTCATCCAAAATATCATCATTGAAAAATTGTTCAGATCAATTGGGTTGTAATAATCATCAATGTCGCTTTTACATGTCAAGTTTCTTACTCGCAACCGCATATTGTAATGCACAAATACTAGTTTATGTAACTTTTTCATTGCCAACCGTTGCGCAATTTTGTATGAATCAGCGACCACGTGCTCCAATTTCTTTCACAACCCGATGAAAAAAAATATTTGGCTTAAAACTTTGATGGTAATTTTTTTGCAGATTGGGAGCTTCATATATAATAGATAATGTAGATTTCTTGGCATGGTCCACTATCTTCAAGACTCTACCAAGAGGATCCATAATGTTTTGGACTTCTCATGCCTTCTTCCAAAACTAGTCAGTCAGAATGAGAATAGAAACCTATCTCTCACACTTCTTCTACTCCTTATTGAATTCACGCCATTCGGTAGTCGTACACATTCTATTCAAATCTTGTTTATAGGGAATAAGGCTTTCAATAGAAATAAACTCAGTGACAATCGTGTTATGCCTGGTCTCACAAATCTCTATCTCTGGTAAATAGCTCATTAAATTCACCACTTTGAGGCTATTATAAATAAATAATGTGATCATCTTAGCATCATCTAATGTCTCCTTGATTGATTTCACAGAGCTAATATCTTCAAGCATCAAATCAATGCAATGTGCGCGCAGGGAGACCAAATAAATGTTTCTTCTCATCAACAAGTGATCAACTGCTTTGAAACTTGTCTCATTGTCTGTTACAAGCTGCACGATATTTTCTTCACCAACTTTCTCAACAACTTTATCCATTAGCGAGAATATATAATCAGCGGTCTTCGAGATATTAGTGGTATCAACAAAAGTATGGTAGATTATGTTTTTATCATAATAAATCATGAAATTAACAATAGGCTTTCTATTCGGGAATTCCAGTCATCACACGTGATCGTACAATCATACTGCGGTCATTTTGCTTTTATTGAAGCAATATATACTTCAATTTCTTTCATTTCCTCCTCTAAATAAAGATTGCCAATCTGGTTCCCTATAGGGCCTTTTACATCTGAGACTGCCTCCGTAATAGTATTAATCATGGCTTGGTAATAAGGACCACTATTAGTTGCATTAAATGGTATTGCATTGTAGTAAAAGAATTTCGCCATGAATTTTCTAACGTTTTTAATATTCTCAGTTGAGAGCATGCTTTTGATTGATTTTGTTTTGTTGGGACATATAAGGATCAATACCACTAGCTGGAATTTTAGCTTCTCTCGTGTTATATTCCGACGCAATCCACGGTTAATCCCTGATCCTGAAGACTGCGAACTATTGCCACCAATATCTTTTGTATGACCCTCTGCTGATCTCTAAGCTATTTTACGACTTTCTTCATAACTTGTTTAGTTGTCTTCTTTCAACTCTTTCCAAAACACCAACTTCTTCAATTTCATTATCAGAATCTTCATCGTTACATCATAAAAATCTTCCTCACTTAAAGATTTCATAAGTCGCTCTTTCTTGAATTTTATGGCCGTTTTTTCTTTGCTACTTCAGAAAGATGTCTCATTATTTGAGATACCTTTTGGTACTCAAAGCATCCTTCCAACTGACCGGGTACATGTGCTATAAGTTGCTTCAATCTATGATACCACCATGGACTTGTTTTCCACAATAATACACTTCACAAGTTTTCTACTTCCACCAATAGGGGTACCATATTCCCATCCAATATCGCGTTGCTTTGGAGCTATACTGAAATTTAAAAAATTATCTGTTAAATTAAATTAAAACTAAAATTAACTAAATTAACTAAATTAAAACTAAATTAAATTAAACTAAACTAGTTTATATTAGATTAAGCTAAACTAACTTAATTACCGAACTTTAATAATTATTAATTACCTAATTTATTAAAATTACAAAATTATATTAAATTAAATTAACCTAAATTTTATTTAACTCAACTATTTTAGTTTAAATTAAACTCAATGAGAACATAGAGATTGAGAAGAGAGGGAGAGAGAGGGACAAGAGGGACAAAGAACAGAGGGAGAGAGAGGAGAAAGAGACGGAGAGAGAGGGACTGAGGGGGGAGAGAGAGGAACAGAGGAGAGAGAGACGGAGAGAGAGGGACTGAGGGGGAGAGAGAGGAACAGAGGAGAGAGAGCCGGAGAGAGAGGGGGAGAGAGATCGACAGAGAGGGAGAGAGGGGGAGAGAGGAACAAAGAGACGCAGAGGGGAGAGAGATCGACGGAGAGAAAGGAGAGGGACAGAGGGAGAGACGCAGAGGGAGAGAGATCGACGAGAAAAGAGGGGAGAGAGACGGAGACAGAGACAGAGGGGGAGAGAGATGGAGACAGAGAGGGAGAGAGAGGGACACAGAGAGACAGAGGGGGAGAGAGAGGAGAGAGATCAACGAAGAGGGAGGGAGAGACGGAGACGGAGAGAGAGATCGATGGAGAGAGAGGGAAAGAGATCGACAGAGAGAGGGAGAGAGAGAATGACGCAGAGTGAGAAAGAGACAGAAATTGGCGGAGAGAGAGGGAAAGAGATCGACGGGGAGAGAGGGAGAGTGGGTACGGTTACCTGCGACGACGGAGCGACGGCGGAGCGAGGATGATCTGGAGAATCTTTTTCTTGCTCGTGTTCCTCTCTCTCCTTTATATTTGATCACGGGCGCACAACGAACCTGAATTGGGTTCGACTCGGACCCACACTGTGACTCGGGCAACCGAGTCGGCTCGGATCAGGCCAAGTTGGATACGACTCGGCAGAGTCTTCGTTCCCTGGTGCGGATGCCAACACCCCAAATAGTCAACCCCTCACCACTGTACTCACCATCAACCTACTGCCAATCAACCTCACTTGAACCACAGCAAGCAAGCACTAATAAAAGTCCAAATTCAGCGCAACTGATCTCTTCTCCCCTCTGCCTGCGTCAACCAGGAACACCAGCAACAGCAGCACAAAGAGTCCTCCCTCCTCCTTTACCTGTGTCAACAGTAGCAGAATTCCACCGCCCTTCCCTCCTTGCGTGCGTCAGCACCCAACAAGCGACGAGCTGGGATCACAGACCCAACTGATCCCCTCAACCTGCAGCATCAAACAGGCAACGTGAGCACGACATTCTACAATCAGATCTGAAGCAACTTCATCAACATAATTTTAAAACAACGGAATACCCGAGAACGCGGCTTCTTGGCAGGTACTTTTTTTTCAGCAAAAATCAAATACCTGTTGGATTACACCGTTTATTTTATCTCTAGGATATTATCATGAATTTTCTGTTGTCCACATATAATGGTGAGCGTGTGTGATTTCTGCATGACATTGTATTTCATTATTCTTATATTGCATGTTGGATTTGTTCCTAATTAGCTAAGTGTTGTCGTATGCTTTGTGACGATTGGAATCATCCACATTGTGAGTATAATAATTTTTGTTTAAACCCATCTTTCCATATAATTAATTTCGAGTTTATTCCCACTGAAGATCGTAACTTGTAGTGACACATCATAAGTTTAAATTTGTCACTGATTCCTGACATCACCTGCACCCAGTTTCACATCATTTTTGGTATTAGAGCATGGTTTAGATGGAAAAGGTTGCATTAGCATATAGTTAGGAATCTCATTTATTTTTGCATAAATTTAATTTAAAAAAATGCATTTAGGTTCTACTTGCATTCATTTAGATCTTGTGAGTGCATGTCCCACCTGTAGTGGCCACCCTTATTTACTAGGAGAGTCTAGTGATTCGGGCAGTACAACTATGGATCCCCAACAATCGCCGATGCAATCGTTGCCATATAAGCCCAACTAGTCAACTTGACCCAAACTGCAGCCCAGACTGGAGATTGGTTAGGTAGAGTTGAAACTTGTCTCGAGAACCACAATGAACATGAAGGAGAACGCAAGCGGATTGTACCATACCAAGGACGTGGTGAGCGAGACCTTGATAGTCAGTTCTTGAAGAGTATCAAGATTGGTGTCCCAACATTCGATGGACGTCATGATCCATAAGTTTTTCTTGATTGGACTCAAAACTTGACGAGTACTCTAGTGGTACGATCTTACTGAGCCCAGAAAAGTTAAAGTTTGCTGCGATGAAGTTAAATCGGTCAAGCTAGCTAGTATTGGACTAACTTGGTGAACATGTGTGCTGCTCATGACCAAGAACCAATCGATACCTGGAGGAGAATGAAAGATGAACTTAAAGGAAAGTTTGTGTCGCCATCATTCAGTGCCCGTCTCATGAACAAGTGGCATCGATACACTCAAGGCAACAAATCGGTACAGGAATATGTGGAGAAGTTTGATGGGTTCCTCATCATATGCAACACTATTAACACTGAAGGGCAAGCTCAAATCATGTCTAGGTTTAGAGCCAGACTTAGGGACGACTTGCGAACCGAACTTTTGGCTTGTGAAATCACCGAGCTCGAAAAAGCCTACGCGTTAGTCCAAGATTTAGATGCGTCCAAGTCTAATTCTGTTTTTAATAGTCAGGTACAAACAACTAATTCCAACTTGAGTTCGTACCCACCGTTTTCAAAGCCAAACTTCTTTCCATAAGGCAGATACTAAAGGCAAGAGTATCAAGAACAAAGACAAAGTACTGATAGAGAGTTCTCTAAGCTGACTCTCACAATTAAATGTTACAAGTGTCAGAGATATGGGCATGTAGCTGCCAATTGTCTAACTCTGGTCAAATTTGCCTTAGTCAATGGGGAACCTGAAGTAGTATCAGAATCAGAGGAATTTATTTTTTGGGGAGAAGAAGAAGAGTGATATGGACGATGATACCACAGGTGATAGCATTGGTCTTCACTGCATTCAACCAACGACGTCGATTCATTTATCTGTCATCAGATGTGCCTTATCTCAACCCAAGAAGAAAGATGACTGGAGATGACAACCATGTTTCACATCATTATGAAAATTGGTGGTAAGACCTGCAAGATAATTGTAGACAGTGAAAGTTGTGTTAATGCTGTATCGTCTACAGTAATTGCCAAAATGACCTGAAGGCTTTACCCATCCGCATCCCTATAAGGTAAACATGGATTAACTTTTCAGCACTGGAAGTCAAGCAGTGATGTCTTGTCTCAATTGACTTCGGTCTCTACGAGGACAAAATTTGGTGCGATGTTGTATCTATGGATGTGGGTCACTTTATCCTTGGATGACCATGGCTATATGACAAATGTACCATCTACGATCTATCGAACATGTGTCAATTCGAACACGAAAGAAAGAAAATCAAGGTATTACCTCGTGAGCCCATGCTAAACCATTTGAAACAGAGCCTGCTACAAAACTAACAGTATCAGCTTGATTACTGCAAAAGCTTTCAGTCAAGATGTAGAGAAAGAGCTCTCTTCGTGATCCTTGCGACCAAGGAAATTACTAAAGAATCCAACACCGCGATCCCTCACAAAGTCACACCAGTAATTGCAGAGTTCGCTGATGTGTTTCCTGAAGACCTCCCGGACAAGCTTCCACTGATGCGTGACATACAACACGCTATTGACTAGTCTAGGAGCTAGTCTTCCCAACTTGCCTCACTATAGGATAAACCCCACCGAGCATGTCGAACTCAAGAGGCAAGTTCATGAATTATGAGAAAGGGCTTCATCCAAGATAGCATGAGTCCTTGCGCGGTTCCTGCCCTACTAACGCCCGAAAAAGACAGATCTTGGCGTATGTGCGTTGATAGTCGTGCCATCAACAAGCTAACGGTTAAATATCGTTTTCCCATTCCTAGACTATCATATGTTGGATATGATGTCTGGTGCCACTATTTTCTCCAAGATTGATCTCAAAAGTGGTTATCACCAATTCACATCCGTCCGGAGATGAATGAGAGACCGCCTTCAAGACGAAGGATGGGTTATATGAGTGAATGGTGATGCCTTTTGGATTGACCAATGCTCCGAGTACTTTCATGAGAGTAATGACGCAAGTACTACGTCTATTTATGGGCAAATTTTTAGTAGTGTACTTTGACGACATCCTCATCTATAGCCAATCTCGTGAGCAACACCTCGATCATCTACGTCAAGTTTGTTCTGTATTGAGGAAGGAAGAGTTGTACGCTAATCCTAAGAAGTGCATCTCTCTCTACACAAGTTCAATTCCTCGGATTTGTAGTATCTGCTGATGGAGTTTCTTCTGCGGATCCTGAGAAGATCAGAGCTATTGAAGAATGACCAGAGCCTAAGACGATTCGTGATGTAAGAAGTTTTCATGGACTCGCTACCTTCTATCGTCGATTCATTAAAGGATTTAGCACTGTCATGGTTCTAATCACCGACTGTTTGAAGAAGGGAGAATTCAACTAGTCTCATGTTGTCACGAAAGCATTTATTGAGATCAAGAAGAGAATGGTCAGCGCTCCTGTTATGCGTCTCTCTGATTTTTCTAAATCTTTGAAGTAGCGTGTGACGCATCAGTAATTGGAATAGGCAGAGTACTCACTCAAGAAGGCCATCCAGTTGCTTACTTTAGTGAGAAACTGAATGATGCCCGACAACGATACTCCACTTATGATAAAAATTCTATGTGGTGATTCAAGCACTTCACTATTGGCGACATTATCTTTTGCCATATGAGTTCTCTTCTCTGATCATGAGGCCCTAAAGTACATCTACTCTCAAAAGAAACTGAACGCACGACATGGGTGATGGATTGAGTTCCTTCAAGACTACACATTTACTCTACGCCACAAAGTGGGAGTAGAAAACAAAGCCGCTGATGCCCCGAACAGCTGTATTTTT